>JABFPB010002026.1:0-21992 GCA_022817645.1 Ceratoteleas bidentatus
ATAACTCGTCATATCAGTACAAACTCTTATTTAATTAAATATAACCATATTTATATTGGCACCCTAAATATACGGTCATTTATGCCATTCCCACCTTAAATTCTGTGCTGAAAAATGTGTTGAATAAGAACGTGACAATATTGCGTTTCCGACTGTTGAAGGCGTTGGTGACTAAAAAGTAAAAAAATATAAAAAATAAAATAAAAAATTTTTTTTTAAATATCTACAAAAAATAAAAAAAATAAAAAAACAACCATAAATAAAAAAAAATATTCAAAAAAATTGAAATATTGGAAATAAAATTTTTTTAAGAAACGCTTTTCTTTACTTCATTGTTATGCATACTGTCAAAAAAATTACAAAAAAGCAAAAAATAAAAATAATTCCAAAACTCAAATAAATTTTCTAAAAAACTCTGTAAAAAAATCAACAATAACAATAATTCCAAAAGTCGAATAGATTTTCCTAAAAATTATGCAAAACAATTCAAAATCGAGAAAATCTGAGACATTCGTTAAAGAAAAGCGTGGGACGCTAATCCTACACGCGAAACATTGACGAAATTGCGACTACTATCAATTGTGATTCTAATTGAATGAAAAATAAAATAATTATATCATTGCATTACATCGTTGAAAGAAAGTATTGGAAAAATATACACAAAAAAATATAATTCACACTTCTCTTATATAAAAACCGCAAGCAATTGACAACGTTAGATCCTAAACATGATGCTTTGAGATGCTTCTAGTCACAAAATTATAGAAAGTAAATGATAGCTTTTACAACAATTTTACTATTAGGTTAAAATGTATTCCAACTTAATTATATAAAAATTGCATAATACAAACATTAAAATTGTAAATAAATCATCACAAAATGAGGTACACATCGAAATAAAATCATGAAAAGGTCGAAAAAAACTCGGTTTAACCTGGCATGTTCATGGTATCAATCAATTAATCCATTTATGTTTTTAGGGTTACCCTTGTAACTGGAAGTATATTATAGTATGTACATAGTGTGAAAAAACACAGAAAAAGAGAGGTTAAGATGATGCCAGTAATGAATAGATAGAAAATAGAAAAAATTAACATAGAAACAGACGACGTTACTCGTTGACACAAAATGCTCGAAGACGAAGACAGTTTACAATAAAGAAACAATATTAATTTCAATATAATTGAAACCTGCACCCACGACACTGCCGATATATTATCCGTGTTCATAAAATTTGCAGCAAAAAGTTTTTACTTTCTGACTGCTTACGCTATGATGACGCGTCCCTCGCTTTTCTTTAACGAATGTGTCAGATTTTCTCGATTTTGAATTGTTTTGCATAATTTTTAGGAAAATCTATTCGAGTTTTGGAATTATTTTTATTTTTTGCTTTTTCGTAATTTTTTGACAGTATGCATAACAATGAAGTAAAGAAAAGCGTTTCTTAAAAAAAATTTTTTTCAAATATTTCAATTTTTTTTTAATATTTTTTTTTTGATTTTTGATGATTTTTTTTGATGATGTTTTTTATTTTTTTTCAAATATTTTTGTTATACTAGCAATAAAAAATAGTTTGAATTCAGTAAATAATGCAATTGGTTCCATTAAATTAATTAATTGTTTATTGATTGAAATAAACTTTATTTGGAACATTTTGCGTTTAGGCCATTCAATTCGGATTGCAATATTAAATTTGCTCATAAACCACTCGCTTTTTTGACGAAGTTGTTTGCAGAAACATTTCATTCTAAAACGAGTTAAACGTTACAGAACAATCATGATAATGGCTGTCGGAATAGTCGCGATTGTGTCAATGAGCTGCTATACCGGTGTTGTAATATATGCCGCGTTTTTCGACTGCGATCCTATCACCACCAAGGTAATTTTGCACGTTAAAATCCGAAGTCCATGTTATTGATGAAATGGAGTTCGGATTTCGTGTTATTTATTATTAATTTGCATTTCATTAACTTCAAGTTAAAATACATTTATTTATTTAGAATAAGTATATCTTTACATTCAAAACAATTTTATTTAAATAGTGGATAAAAATAAAATTAATTAAAAAATATGTTTTAACTATTAAATTATTTTTAATTAAATTAGCAAATCGGGAAACCCGATCAGCTGCTGCCATTTTTCGTGATGGAACTGGCGCAGAACATCCCTGGTTTGCCAGGACTTTTCATTTCCGGCGTCTTCAGTGCAGCATTGAGGTGTGATAAGTGTAAATTATGTTCTGTTGTTGAATACAAATGTATTAATATAATTTATTGTAATTAATCAGTCATTCGCTCGGGTTTGCTTAAATGGCTTAATCGTTATTTTGATTGCAGTACAATGTCCACGGGCCTGAACTCAATGGCTGGCGTAATTTACGAGGATATGATTAAACCTTGTTTACGACGGCCGATTTCAGAGACGAACGCGAGTCGGGTAATGAAAGTAATTGTCGTCGCTATTGGTGTCTTATGCGTCGCCCTGGTCTTTTTGGTCGAAAAACTGAGCACGCTTATTCAGGTGACTGCGATTTATTTAGTTGTAATTAATTCATTGTGCAATTCTAAAAAAATTATAAAAGTTGGGAAAGTCTTAAAAATCATTGTAATTTTGGAATCTTCAGACATTTTAAATGCCATTTATAATTATTAGGATATTTTTAAAATATTTGAAATTTTCTTTGTACTGCAGTAATTAATTATCTTACTTCTTAAAACTTTAAAACATAAAAAATGTTTATGAACAGATTTGAACTTGCCTACTCAAACTATGAGTAATTATAGTTTGAGTAGGCCCTCATTACAAATTTCGTTCTATTTTAGGCGGGAAAAAGTCTTTCTGGGATAACTGCAGGACCGCTACTTGGAATTTTCACCCTTGGCATGTTTTTTCCTTATGCTAATTCGAAGGTACACTTAATAATTAGCAATATATAAATTTTATATAAATTTTGTCTAAATATATATATTATTATTTGTAAATATATAAATCAAAACAGGCGTTAGTTGTCGACGCCAAAATCAAGCGGAAAATCGGATTAATGAGTTATGTAATATTTTATGAGAACTTAGCCTGAAACTTACAGGCTGTAAGGAAACTTTTTGTAAATAATTTTATACACCTTGGGATCGGTCGATAATGGTCTATTATTGTCCTCGGCCAATAATGAAGCCATTACTGCCCCGCAAGCGAGGCAATAATGGTTCATTATTGTCCTAGGACAATAATAGTCCCATTACCGATCTCCCCCGCGGTCCATAAAATGTCGTATTCACCTCGGGTGCAAACGCCCTTGGTGCATAATGTACTATTATATTATCCTAGGCTGTTAGAAAATATGTTTATAATAACATGTGAACTGTTCTACTTAAACACTTTCTAATATTAAACAAAAGTTGCTTGAGGCGAAAATAAAAATCTATTTATGTTCGCCTCATGTCTACGATTGAAAAATGTTTGTATTTTATAATAAATCATGGAATGAATATTTTAAGGGTGCACTGATAGGAGCCATAGTGAGTTTAAACTTGGTTGCTTGGATTTCCTTTGGTACGCAGGCTGCGATTTCAAAAGGCGAAATTAGGTTCCCTGTGAAGCCGGTTTCCGTCGAAGGTTGCCCTGAAGCTCTGAAACGAACTGCTGCCAATTTTTCCCGTTTCTATGATGGCGCTATTAGGTATAGTATACACACAGAAAAATATTTTAGTTGTTTCAAATAAATATATTTATGTGCAAAAATTTGCGCTAAATGAAGATTTCTTTGGAACTAATAAATCCTTATTAAGAAAGTTCAGTCGAACCTCCTCTTTTCGACCCTCGTTTCGACGAGAATTCTCTCTCCCTACTATGACAAGTATGCACAGATCTTCCAGTGCGTGTGGTTTTATTGCGCTTGCAGTTATTGGGACTTGCAGTTTATTGAAAATAAATGATTGTAGGTTTATCGAATGAACAATTTATGGAATATTATATGTTATCATATTATTTAAATATAATTTAAATATGATTTAAATAATATGACAATAAATATATATAAATGATATAACTGACTTAAAGAAAAAAAAACAACTGCTAGCCAGCAACGAACAATGTTTACGTTAAAAAAGCTCTATTTACAAAACGCAAGCGAACCAACTCGGCGCGCGCGCCAAGAGTCTAGTTGTAGTTTATGAGGGGATAGCGGCCTTCTCCTTCCATCGTTGAAACGAGGTTTGGCGTGCAGACATTAGGTCGAAAAGAGGAGGTTCGAATGTACATTTATTTGCTACAAATATATATTTATTTGCTGTAAATATATATTTATTTATCTCAAATAAATCATTAATTTGATACCGTTTCAAATAAATTAGTTAGTTATGGTAAAGCGAATTTATTTGGAACTAATACATTATTTTTCTAATATATATTATGTTGTATATAATTTATGCATATTATTGTTCTACATAATTTTTTTTTCTTAATGGTTCATTTGTTTTCTACGCGTCAACGACTTCCTGTATTCTTCCAGGAAAGAGCCGTTTTTAATGTATAAAATCTCGTATTTATGGTACACGTGGATTGGTTTTTTAACTGCCATTCTAGTCGGACTTACTGTTTCCTGGGTCACAGGCGTCAACAGATATAAAACTGAAGACAAAAAATTGTACACGCCTATAATCCATTGTTTACTTCCCAAACGTCGCTATAAGGTAAAGGATCGTCATTTCTGTTATACCAATGTAATTGTTGAATTACAGCTTTTACTTTTACAGGGTGACGATATTGGCTTGGAACCTCGAAAAGAAGGACAAAAGTGATGTACGTTTTCATACTTGAGCTTATTTTTCGATAGACATTGTATTTGGCCTGACTCAAACGAGATGTGAAATTGGAAGCTTAGGAATTACCGAAAAGTGATCTTAATGTACTTTTTATAACACATTAACATTGAGGAAATTTAATTTTATTAAAAAAACTACTGGACATATAATTCAATATTTTTTTATTGATGTTTTCTTCCTATAAAAGCGTAACTGCTAGCAATTATCATCGCATAATCTTTATCACTATAATAGAAGCCGCCATCACTTATAATATAATAGAAAAAAAAGAGGAAATCCATAAGTAAAGTCTGATACTGTTTTCTAAACGTTCAAATGAGTGATTCCGCTTTTCCATGGAACATTTGTTGGTTTTCAATACACAATATTTGAGGAGCACTTAGTTCTTTTAACAGTCTCTATTGTCAGCTTGATTATTTCTGACATAAAAACTGTTTGAAAATCCTTCATTTACTTTCAAATTGACGCCAGGTGACATAAAAGATAGAACATTTTTTTCAATTAAATTTAATTATGATAACTTGATTTTTGCATGATTATCAACCTGAAAATTATTTTTGAAAAGTCAATACAGCTCTGTTGATATTTTCATTCTCAATTTCTTTCAGTCCTCGTTGTTCAGCTTCGTTTTTCAATTCGTCCGTAAACTGCGAAACTTGTTCGTCTTTGTAATCGACTAAAAAGCGTCGAGTTTCAGTCAGCCAAACGCCACCTTCTTGGAGTAAACCATAAAGGTCTCTGTACTTTTTAGGTACTTTTTGTGCCAACCAAATGAGGTGGAATTGTCTTTCTTGTTTTTCTTTCATTTTACGTAGCGAATCCATGTGGTAAAAAATTACCTACCGTAAACATTCAAATGAAATTTCAAATGAATCTAATAAACGTGTTAATTTATTTGTATGTTCTAGAAATTATGTGTTTTTAATATATATTAATAATTGGTATAGATTATTAATGAAAAATTATACCTCAACTTCAGGAAGATCGATCCATTTGATATCCACCTTTTTTTCTTTGGCCTTATCGTTCGATTTGGACCAAGATTCCTGTTCTGAACTTTGATCATCGAGTTGTATTGCTATTGTTCCGTTTAATAAAGATTCGTCGCGGTGTGCCGCAAATAATGCATCATCCATACGTTCCTTCTTGTGGATTGCATAAATGGTACTCATTACGTGTTTTTCGGCGACATCCGCAATTCTGGTAATCCTGTTTAAATTTATATACAAATTATTTGAGGATTTTTTGTTACAGAAAAATTACATTCTTTGATACATTTGCACACACGAAAAAAAACACATAAAACTCATGAAAAACACATAAAACACATGAAAAGTGTTGAAATGTATGTTAGAGGAGATTTTTTTATAAAAATATAATTTTACTATAACATTTGACGATCCGTGACATGTAATGTAAAATTTCATATTCTTAATAACAAAAAATTACTCTGAAACGTTTTTTTCTTAAAACATGTTTTCAAAACTAAAATTCTGTTTTTAAATACCCGTCTTTCGTTTTTGAATCAGTGATCCAAGTGAAAAACGGCCCATTTTTGTTATCCCCCAAATACATTGGATGATAGTGCTCGGTCAGCGTTACGAAAGTGGGATTTCCGCGAATGGGTTCGCCTTCGATCCAAACGAAAGCAATACCATGTTCTCGCCAAAACCTGTCAGTACAATATACATATAAGATTTGTTGTTTCAGCATTTTTAAATTGTACATCCTCAAAGTACGTTTATTAATTACACATAATCATGAGCATTTAAGCAGTCAACGTTTCGTGGTCTGAGAACCATGTGGTAATCCCAATCGAATGCCCCTTGTTTGTAATCGTATCGCGTCCCTAAAGAGTGTCGAACTCGCAGATCCCAAACTTTGGAAGTTGCTATATTTTCACTTGCCCCCAGAGCCCAGAACCTGAAAAAATGTAGTTATGAGGCCAAAACATAATTGCTGAATTGCAATATGTCGTCATCAAATTAATATATTATATTAATTATAATCGTAATTTGATGACGACCTAGAAAATGATAACGCCCTTCTATTTTAGCGAAAACTTCTATTTGTCCGCAAATAACTAAGTTCTTACTTGTACAAATGTTCCAAAGCATCTCTATGCTTGTATTTCAGTTCTTTGAGATTTAACCAGTTACATTGCTTTGAATCAGTTACAACATCAATGAGTACCTTCGAACGTGAAATCAAATACCGCGCAGTAGCAGGCCTCAAACGCGAATTTCCTAATATCTCAAGATAATATCTCGTTGATTCTTGAAGGCCTTTGAAAATCCACTCGTATTTAGATGTATAATATACTGATAATTTTACACATTTTAGTACATAGTTTTGTGCAGAAATAGTGAGCAAACATTTATCAAATAACGTTGTTACGCTGTCAAATTTTGTAAAGAGTCATTTATAATTGAAAATAGCAATGGATGTATTATACAGTTAAAAGCCTGAAAATTCGTACATAAGCTTATAAATTGAACTTAATGTAAATGTGTAAATTTGTTTGGATCAATGGTAATACATGGCACTTATAAAATACTTACAAAATATTCTTTACGTTAAATTATTATTTCATTTTATCGGAACTAATTAATTAATTAATTAAATTTTATTTTAATAAGTTGCACATACTATTTTGCACATAAAAATACATTGTATAATATTACAAAGCTTCCAATAAATACCTAAGTTTTCCTCGAAGCATGTACTTAAAAGTAAAATGGATCTCGCAATTTCATCAAGCGTATTCTCGACGACATGAAACGTTATTTTTCGTCCAGGTTTGTGAAGATAGAGGGAAGATACAGTTTTCATTACATGCCTGGCATCGCTTGAGCCAACTATTAAAATATTGACGCAATCGTCTTCGTCACTGATTAATTCCTGTTGCAAGTCAATAGCAGGACTATAACCCCAGTACATGTCTATGTGAAATTACTAATATTATTGGTATTATTTGTACGTCAAAAGCTATTTAGTGTGACTCGAACAGGGGTTATGAGTTTGGAGTTTCAACAATCTGAAGGTTACCTAGACTACCAAACGATTGCAGCAATGCTGCGAATTTTTGTAATATCCAACACTTTTTTATAAGTAGTAATTATTAAAATTAAGTTAATACAAAGTATATTGAATACTTGATAGAAATCGATTTGGCAAGTATTCATATGAGATATCTGGAACTGACTTAGGTTCCAATTACATGTCATGT
This sequence comes from Ceratoteleas bidentatus, assembly GCA_022817645.1. Taxonomy (NCBI): domain Eukaryota; kingdom Metazoa; phylum Arthropoda; class Insecta; order Hymenoptera; family Scelionidae; genus Ceratoteleas; species Ceratoteleas bidentatus. Next base: position 8,050 of record JABFPB010002026.1, read on the forward strand.
AAATTTGAATGTAAAATCAAGTAAAACTTGAATTAATTAAATATAAAATTCGTAAATAATATACGTTTTACTAGCATATTAGTTTTTCGTCGGGAATATACCAATTATAAATTAGTTCCTACTTTACCGACATCAGTTTATAATTACAGGAATTGTCTGTCGGTACATAAAATCATACGTTGTATTTTAGAAACCACAATACAGATGGCAGCTGTCCAGTACATTAAATATTACATTGCTTGCTAAAATAACGAATATCTCGTTGACATCGAACGAATTGCACAATACCAAAATCACATCCCTCGTAGAACGAAGCTACCAGAAAGTATGCAAAGTGATCAACTGGAATGTTCGAAATTAAAACTGATGTACCCTGATAGAACATAAATTTGATATACATCTAGTATATGTATAATATCCGTATATTATATGTATATATATAGTTTATGTAAGAATGTCCGTCTAATATATGTATAATATACATCGGGGTACTGGCCTTTTCCATTTTACTTATTTTAGTTTTCGTAAAATCAATATATTTTATTTTTCTTAATATTTTTCCAAGATGTTTTTCTGCAAGACAGACTACTATTTGGATTCATTACCATCGATCACCTTAGATTTCGTAAGTTGCATTGGAAGTAGCGTTACCTCTTATTCACTAACTCAAACCAACAGTACAATCATCTTTTCAATTAATCAAATACGATTTTCTATACATTTTTCTCGAAGTTCGTCCATGCACGATAGGCCTAAAACAACATTATTTATTTTTCACGGTGGTTTGATATGGAATCACATTTGATATTTTCAGTCCGACTATTTCGAAAGAACTAATAAAAACATCAAATATTTGGGAAAGGTAAACGAGTGAAAAACTTCAAGTCATTAAAAAAACGTTTATTGTAACTTTATGCTGAAATAAAGTATACAGTAAAGACAGATAACTTGTCACAATACTGGTGAGCTCACCAATTTTGCTCAATAGAAAACATGAATCGGGATAAAAATGTAAATATTACATCGAAACATTCTCTTTTTAGCCACGCAGTACTATACTGCCTACCTTAATCGCGAGGGACATTCCGGTAAACGTAATTACCTTAAAATTATAATATTCAACACTGTAAAAAAATTCATCGAGCAATTGTCAAGTTATTGAATTATGGACTACCAGTGCGAAACTGTCAGATCAGTAATGCACTGCTAACAGAGATTTCTTCATCTTTGTCAAACAGTTCTGCTATTTCGTTAAAGAAACTGAATCCTGGTAGCTCATTTTATTGTAACTTTCATTCCCGTGTTTACATTCTTGCCTCTTCGTTTTGTGTAATAAGTAAAAGCCCCATGAAAAGAAAACCATAACATCCTGTTAAGGTCGTACAATCACATTTACGTAAATGTAGAATAAATTATTTTAGTTTAACTTGTAAATTATTTAGGTACATGAGTTACTAAAAGTTAAATACAGAAAATACAATTATTCATCAAAATTACCAAAAATACATAGCTCCTTATGTAAATTGAAAAACTTTTTACAAAGTAAAACAAAAACAATAAAGAATTTTAGAGAATATTTTCTACAAAGAATATGATTTGTTCATCCCAAATCCACCTTGGAACTTTTTGCTAGAACAATTTAAATTGTAAAAACTTACCATCTATCATCACAATAAGGTAACCATCTTAGATGATTAGGTGAATCATTAAAATGGAAAGTTTGACCATTCAAATGATACTCCTAATCATTTAGATTTCGCAGTGTATAGTACTTCGCCCGTATAGTACTTCTAATCAGTAGCAGTGAAAATTACTAATGACCACTGAACATTTTGCACACTGGATTTCACAGTTTAAAAACGAAAATTAAAACTTTTAAACATTTAATTTATTTCTTTTTTACAAATTTGTTAATAAAAAAATAGGTTTAATCTTGCACACTCATTTCGCTTCGTCCTTAATTATTGGAACACTAAAAAAACACTCCTTCGTGATTGTACTACCTTAAAGTATTCGCCGGTACAAGACAAGCACACCGAGACCGAATCGGCAGAGACATTTAGCGGACAGATAAGCGAACTCCCGGCTGCTCCGCGATCGTTTTTTTACAGTGTATCTTATTATTATTATGACAAACACGCGTCGCATACTTGAACATTGTTAATAAAACGATATATAATAAGTGTTTAGCATACACGGTACATATGCTGAAAATAGGAATACGTCGTTCGTCGTGTTTCAGCGCAGGATATGAACTTATGAGCGTAAAAGGAGTGGTGAAATGACTGTAGAAATGTGGCAACGCGCGAACGGAGAAGAATGGGCGGCCGGGTTTAACACACGCGTTTGGCACTGAAAAAGGCATCCGCCATTCTTAATCGTGTTTTTCATGAGACTTTATTTTCACGGGTTTTCAACATTATGAACCATTCTGTGACAGCGAGATAACCGATTGGACGATCCTTTCTGCGGAATTTCAGCTTTGCTAACAATACAACTGCTTACTGATTCATGTTGCAGACGTAGAGAAATCCAGATTATAAAACATCCTAATTCTTAAAAAATGAACATCTAAAACAATTTAGATGGTCATCCTCAACTACTGAATCGCCTGGGTACTTTCTGAAACTGTGTTTCTCAGTGTGAAGAAGTCTGATTAGTTAGAGTGGAGTGATTTGTCAGGAATTCGCTCCTGGTCCATACTTATGACATACAAACAAATACTAAAGAACAATTTGATTAGATTCTACCCAATCGGTTCATAGACTAAGGAATCAGTCTCGCTATGACAGATAGTCCTCTATTGTCACAAAAACCAACCCATTACTGACGATAGAACACTTTTAAAAGTGGCCGGATCGGGTCGCGGACTTCGCGACTAATCGTTGTCAGGTCGAGGCAAATTTACGATGATAAATACGCGGAACTGGGGTCAAGTTTTTCAGTTGCGGGCCTTGTGTTAAACTTGCGAGTCGAACGACAGATTTTCATCACGCGTGGTTTTTGTACAACGAAGCTTCACTAAAGTCGCAGTCTTATGTGATATACAGACACACGTCACTCACACATTCTCACGCATACACGCATACATATATATATGCGTTTATATATGCGTCGGCAAAAGTGATTCCCAGGCGTTTTTCAAATATGGACCACGCATAGACCACTTTTGATATACGTTTGAATTGCAACCTTAGCATATCGAAACAATTTCCTCCATGTTACGTGTTCTCTGACATGTATATATAATATATATAATATAATATATATATATTTCTGTAATTCTTAAACCGTTCGTTTATTCGCGTTTGGACTAGTGGAATCTTTAAGGGATTGGTCGATCATGCGTGCGCCACCGATGCGACGTTCCAGGGGACATTGTCACTGGTTCAGACGCGAAGGAACCGATGGACGTGCGGTTCCGCTGAAAACAACACAAAACGGGGCTAATTGATTCCGTCGCGGGAATGTCGCTCGCTCTCCTTCGTCGCTCGGCGAATGTGCACATGCGAAGAGCGCTTGTACTCGTGCGTGAGACTCTCGATTATAAAACGATACGCCTTATCCGTCGCCATACATCGTCGTATCTTCGTAAACTATATATAGTCTTAAAAAATATATACATCCTTGAATTTGCATCGCAGATAATCGGTACATAGATATATATATGTGGGTATAGATTTATATATAATATTTGTATGTCTCTCAGTCGCTTCGTAACTCTCCTCCGTTTCTGCCTATCGAACCGATTCGCGACTTACGAACCGGGCTATGGACTCCCGCCGCTTGCACCGTTTTCGAAATTCGAAAAAGTATTTCTTTCCAGCGAAAGGATTTTGAAGCAACGAAACTATCCAAAATAAAGTAAAAAAATATCTTATGATTGTAACTCAGGGATATTAAACATTACAATGCATGTGAGGATTTTCCCTAAGTTTCATTGTTGTGTTCCATACGTTTGACTGTCGACAATATCCTTTTCTGACTTTTTGATTTGATATTTGAACAGTGGTCCATAATGAAAGCTGTCGTTTTTTTCATTTTGTATTATTTTCCACAAATTGAAAAAGGGGTCCATAATGTAAGACATTGTTTTTTTCAGTTTCACTTCAGTGTTATGTTCTGCAAATCCGTTTCGCTCAAGAGGAATATATTTCAAACGCAGGCATGCGGCGCGGTTACTTTCAGTGGTTTCCGGGACCCGCGTGAGTGTGTGGGAGTGTTGTTTGTTGGGACAGTTCAGTCTGGTGGCGAGAAGTACGCATGCGTCGCGACGGGACATTTGATTGCGGTTTCGCGTGCGTCGGAAGTTCGGCGTGGGCATGCAACAAGTGTTTTCCCGAATATGCGGCGTAGACGGAGAAGCGGTCGGGGTCGTTGGATTGGGATCTCGTGAGGGGAATGACCGTTGAAGGACTTTTTTTTAATCAAATACAGGGTTGACGGGATGTTGAATAAAAATCTACCTTTCGGTGAAAAACAATTCGGGACACAAGGTTGATAAAGAATGTTCGATATATTTTCAATGTTCCTTATCAACTTTTCAGCAATAGCGATAACAAGATATCATTTTCATAAAAAGTGTATCAGTATTCACTGTCAAGGTCGCAGTTTCCCATGACTGAGCAGCAGCATTTGATTCATATTTTGACAACGTTGAATCAACGGTTGAGCAATGTCGTAAGTGCTTGCAATCTGCGGCAACGGTGAATTAACAACTGAGAAAAATGATAATCCTGTCGCGGAGATCGGGGTTTCATAGATTCGGGTCGTGAAATCAAAATTGCATAACTGAGTTCGCAGCCATTTACTCCAATTCGTTATTTCCAGACAGCGACCAGTGGTCGGTCGGAGAAGCAGCGGATACGTCGATATAGAAATGCCATAAAAATGCTTTTAACTCCGCTTGCTATATAAAGGTTCAGCTACTTCATGGCGTACAACGTAAAGCTCGACGAAGCTTTACGTTGTACGCCACAAAATTATTTTTCAGCGTTACGAATCTATGTAACCCATGCAACATTTATGATCAACCTTACTACGTCTAATTTCACATCCGATGTCAACGCTAACAAAAATTTTCATCGACATATCGTCAAACTGAAATTCGCAGAGCTCAACTTTCACAGAAGGCAACCTAAAAAGTCATTACCGCTTCTTCCGTCCGTTGCTTTAATTTGGGAAAACTTACTTCAGATCAAAAAACGGGGGCAGATTTCGACGCACGCAAAGTCGCGTTCAAACGTGACCCCTAACTCCCCTTCTCCCCATCCCTGCACAATTTTCATGCCGAATACACTAGAACCTGTTTTACTTTCTAACTTAATAATACTATAAGTCCGTGCGTTCGCGTCCCGGATGCCGACGATTTCCTCTTCTGTTTCTATATTGGCAAATAATACTATTGTCGTCTGCCGGGCGACGAAATGGAGGTCGCGTCTCGGATCGGAAGTGGCGATTTGCATTGATCGTCGTAAAAAGTTCGTCGGTTTGGCGAAGAAAACGATCAATACGGTTCCGCACCTCGTTTAATATTGAGAACAACGAAACGAACTAAACGACAAGGGAAGCGGGAGAAAACGAAGATGAGGGGTGCCGTGGCTAACGAGCTTAAGTGTGTTTCGTCGGTCCGGCGCGAACGGCTACACAAGTACGGGGCGAATGCGCTTGGTGGCACGCTGAAAATACGGCTTTTCGAATCGAAATTCTGGGTGTTTGTCAAGATTACTAAAAGTAATCTTGTCAAACACCCAGTCTTGAAAAGGAGGTGGTCAAATTAGATAAGTCATTGTGCTACATTCTAAACATAGATGGTCTATGCTGACCTGAGGAACACAAGTGGTGTGTTCCTCCAGATGATAATTGCAGCCATCTAGATGTCTATGATATGGTAAACCTGAATGTTTGCCAACCATTCAGCCTGGAATGGTGGTGTATCTGGGTGCCTATCCTAGACATCTAGATGATAGTTTCCCGACCTACTTTTCTGAGTATAGATGGTCTATTTACGGACTTTCTGAGTGATAGATGGATCGTTTATGGACATGAGACCCACAGGAGGGTGTGAATCAGATTTTGTAAGAAACAGAACAAAGAGAAAAGTAGACGATACCGTTTGTATCACCTACGTGTCTCAAAGTGTCTGTACCTTTCAGTCAATATAGAGATATCAAGACTGGTACTATGTATGCTTAAATGTCACACGCAGTGTACTTGTTACCATCCCAAAGAGGAAAGCGTCAACATTAAACTGCGTGGATATGAACGATAGATGAATACTTGGATATGGATCATGGATAAGTCCTTTTGACTAAACGCTCGGGAGGTAATTACTCAAAACGGAAAGGGAACAAAAAGCTCGATCCTCTCGTGCGGTCTGAAAACACCTGTTAGCTCAAGCGACTCAATGTTATCTTTCAATTTCACGAAGACCATGTTGTCAGCGCGCACGGTGCAAGGAAATAGGGCGCGTCTCTTTCGCTTCGTTTCAATAAAAATTTTAATTAGCGCATCCTGGTCCCTGTTTTTTTCCACAAATCCTCGTAGATAAACTTTCTGATGACACGCACTTTACTATATAAATATATATTTTCTATGTGGGTAATATATATTCATTTATATATTTATATATCTATATATATCTATATATATACTTATATATATTCATATATACATACATATGCCATATGTATATATATGCTTCAATAAATTTGAGAGTATGTCGATAGCTGGAAACAGCGGCTGCCTCTTTTTCCGAACCGTGGAAAACGATGGCGCGTGCGCAGTTTGATTTCCACAACGACAACAGACGACACTCTTTAGACACGAGGTTCTATCACAGTTTCGCGTTTTCGGGCTCGCGAAGGCGCTACTTGGGCATCAGGCATCCTCTTTCGGACCGTCTCTCTTTCTCTCTCTATCTCGACCTCTGTCTCGCTCTCTTTCTTTCCACCTCGCACCGCCAGTCGAGACGTATCATCGGAAAATCGCATACCACCCCCTCCCCTTCAATTCTACGTTCTACAGATGAAGCTTTTCTAATGTCCTACCCCGTTGGGTTCTTCTGATTTGATCTTCGACAGGCTCGTGACTCGCAAACAATCCATCCCCGGAAGCTCGGCCGAGCTTCCGCTTCGTACAAAAATACGTCGTCGAATAAATTAGGCTAATTGGGCTGGCGACGAAACGCGAAAGAGAAAACGGAATCCTGTCCCACTTTAGTCCTCGAGCACGCTTGATTGCACGTTCGTTATCACTTAGCTTGGTTGTGTTCGTGCCCGGGTTTTAGTTATTTCGCGGCTTCCTCCTCTTCGGACGAGCTTGCGTGTTCCCGCTCGCTTTCGTTTCATAGTATCTCCGGAATTCTACTGCGTCTTCGGTCGCGCGCGTCTACTTCCGGTGTGCGCGCCGCGCAACTACGGTATCCTGCGCTCCAGGTCCTCATGTAGTAGGCTGTTGTTGTTCGTTTCGTGGATCGACGAGGGAGAGGACTCTTCGGGCTGCTCGCCGCCGCTCAGCTCCAGCTGTCCTGTACTGTCGCCACTACTGGAACCGCATTCCCCGTCGACGAATCTGGAAGTCGATTCAGGATTTAGTACTAATCTGATAGAGATATTCTGGTAAGGGTTTTTACCAGGGAAGCGACATTTTGACATTTATATTGTCGTACACAGTACGCTATGTAAAAATCAACGTAGGTAACCCAGGTAGGAACCTACATAGGAACCTACGTAGGAACCTCCGCAGAGACCTACGTAGAACCTCCGTAGGAATCAGTGTAGGAACCTATGGAGGTTCTTGCGTTGATTTTTTTTTCATAAAGTACATTGTGAAGGGAGGGACTTGACGCGAAGTATTTGCGAGTATTTTATTTGGAAACTATCGTGTTCACTCGATATAAGGTGGATATCTCTATAATTATAATATTGATCCTATTCGTAACCTAATGTGAATGAAAATAACATTTGGATAGTTTGTGAATTCAACTTCTCGACGTTATAATGATGTTTATAAATACGGACTAACGTGTTTACAAATTGGGATATCAACCCTGACAACAACCAATTTCACAGTGAAGTCACAGTGAACTCACTGTGAAGTCACATGTGAATGTCATGCCAATCACCAGCGTTTGGCTATTTCCTCACATTGTGAGGTTATTGTGGAGTATGACTGATACATTCCTTCCCAATCGTTGTGAATCCCCTGTGAAGTGCCTGTGAATCCCCTGAGAAGTGCCTGTGAATCCCCTGTGAAGTGCCTGTGAAGCCTCTGCGAAGGTTATGTGAAGCCTCTGTGAAGGTTATGTGAATCCATTGGGTGAACAAAAAATATACACATGAAAAAAAATTATAATTGCCAGATAAAGTCATCTATCAAGACCGCCCCCACATGGAGTCTCGAACCCGAAAATCCGCGGTGACGATCTAAGAGGCTAGCCGCTCGGCTGTGGGAGCTAACATATCCCACATATATTTTGTCTTCGTTCATTTTGCATCTTATTTTGTTAACTAGTGTTTGGTTTGATCTTTTGTTCAAACCATTTGAGAAGAGTGCATTCACCGCGGTAAAAATAAGTTTGATATTCTCTTGGTCTAAAAATTCTTTGAATTCTTTATAATTTATTCCTGTGTACTGGTTCGTCAAAATCATGTTGATGAATCATGTTGAATTAACAAATAATTTAACTTTCTGTTACATTTTTTTTTAATTTTATGAAGTCCTTGGAGTTTTGAGTGCCTGATGTTAAGACATAAGCATATCTTGTAAAGTGGTCGACAAGCAGGTGTAAATATTTCTTTGTTGAACGAGAACTTCCAAATCCTCCAATAGTGTCATAGACACTATTTCAAATGGGCGTGTCGCTGGGCTCAGATGCGACATTATGCCGAGTTTGAATTGTTTTCTCGATTTATTCTTTATACATATTTCGCATTCATCACATATCGTTTTTATATTGTTGATAATATTCTTTGCTGTATAGTGTAGTGTGATTTTTTTTGCATTTGTGTTCTGCCTATATGACAATAAGTTTTATGTACATCCTGTATCAGTTTTTTTACAGAGGTCTTCCGACAGAATGACTTTATCTATTGTTTTAATTCTCTTATAGAAAATACCATCTTTGAGTTTTATCCCATTTTTGTTGTTTTGTTTTGAGTGTTTTGATCATCTTTTATATCGTCTAAGCTAAGGTTCGAGAATTGGGTTTCTGCTTCTTCACAGTCCGCTTCTTGGTTTAGCTTTCCGGGGGAATATTTTATCTGAAAGTCATACTGGGATAAATAGTATGTTAAATGTCCTAATTCTTCGTCCGGTCAAGATTTGATGTTTAGATTTTCTAGGGGTTTATGTTCCGAGTATACCGTACATTTTTTCCAATGAGCCAGTGTTCCCAGAATTTCACTGATTCCTTTATTGCCAAGCATTCTAAACAGATTGCTTTTTTCTTTTTTTGGCTGTCATTTAATTTTCTTGAAAAATATGCAACTGGTTTTCTTTCTCCATCTTTTTCTTCCTGTTTTAGTACTGCTCCTGTTCCTTTTATGCTTGCATCTGTATGTATGTAGATTGGCAAATCTGGATCATAAATTTTTAAGATTGGCTCTGAGCATAGCAACGATTTTATTGTGTCAAAAGATTGTTGGCATTGTTCTGACCAGATGAATTTTTGGTCTTTTCTCAGAAGGATGTGTAGAGGATCTAGGATGATTGATACGTTTGGCACAACTTTGTTGTAGTATTGTGGAGTAGTTAATTTTCCTAAAAACTGTCGGATGTTTTTTTGTTTTTCTGGAGTAGGAAAATGTTTTATCTTGAATTCTATCTGGCTCATGTGGTCGTTTTGTTTCAACTTTTTCTGATCCCTTTTCTGGCACGTTCCCTTCGAAGTCTGGCTCACCAATAATCCCAATTCTTCTTCAATGCTTTTGACAGTTTCCGTGATTATAATACGAAATAGCCAAGTTAGCTGCGATTTCGATACGTTTTTTGGAAACAAATTTTTCCTTTGGGCATTTGCTCCAGATTACATGGTGTACTGATTCATTCGAGTTTTGAGTTAGACAGTCACAACATGGTTTCAACAAAGTTTCATCATTCTTGTGAGATCCAATGGTAAGACTTTTGGACATAGCTGGAGCTATGTCCAATCTATGTCCATCCTATATCGAATGTAAAATAACCAAGAAGTTTCACCCGAAGGACAATACTGATACCTTGGATTCTCGTCCGTGGAAACTGTGTGGTACAAAGTGGCCAAAATATTTTTCTTCATATTATGCACATCGTGTTTGTTATCGTATTTTGCTTTTTTGTAATAACTGGCCAACTTTATTATGGTACTTTACTTGAGTGTCCCGTGACCTTTACCTCCTAAAGTAATTCCTCATGCCCGTGACGTTTTCAACAAGTTTTCAAGCGCAGATCTCAGTCTGAAGATAATTATGGATATGTATCGATATATTGGTGCTTTCTTTTTCAATGTTACACACAAATTATTTATGATTAGAAATGTTATATTTGTAACACTAGAATTTACCTTTTCTGAACGTGGATTACACATTCACCCTTTTCAATCTTCAGTAGTTTGGAAAAGTTCGAAAATTCAGATTTATTTTTTACACTGCAAAAACAAGTTTCGTACTTATTCTGATTAAGCTTTTAGCAGTGTACCTACCGTATGTTTGGATGTAAAAATGGAAGCTTTATTCCAGTCTTCGCCCAAATCTTCACAATAGGAGCAAGACTGCCTTAATTTCCGTACGAAACCAAAGTGTTCATTCTCTAACACAACTTTCAGCGAGCTTTGATCGAAATCTGTACATTTCGTCATGGAAAACAGATCGTTCTGCAAATTGACATCTAGTAACACGTACTCACTGGATTCCTCAGAAATCCTGAGATTTACGTTACTTTTTTCGCAGTTGATAGCTTTAACAGAATTCTCTGCTTCATTTTCAAGTAGCACCTCTTTGTGCTTTGAATTTCGGGCCTCTTTTAGTTGCAATAATGACTTAAAAATTGAATTATTGCTGTTTAATTACCAAGTAATTAATTGCTTGGTAATTAATTACTAAGTAATTCATTACTCGATAATTAATTACTAAGTAATTGAATTATTTGGTAATTAATTCGTAACTAGTACCTAAGTACTTAATTACTTGGGAATTAATTACAAAGTACTTAATAACTTAGGAATTAATTACTAAGTAATTTATTATCTTATAATTCAATTACTTAGTAATTAATTACCAAGTAATTCAATTGCTTAGTAATTAATTACCAAGTAATTCAATTGCTTAGTAATTGATTATTGAGTAATTACTTAATAATTAATTATCCAGTAATTAATTACTTAGTGATGCATCAATTTTTCATCCTTTATTTAATTATTTATAGCCCAAACTAATTAGTTAATTAACCCAACCCTGTATTTTAGTATAAAATAATTGTTCCCATTTACCCATCTTGTTTTCTATTTATGTCTTTGTACTGACAAGCATAATGAAGCTCAAGGAAAATTAAACTTAAAGCATCATTTGGTCCTTGTTTCCGCTACTTCTTTTTTTAAATTTTTCTCTTGTAGATTTTTCAAGTTACTGAAGTGCATGTTCTAATTGCGCAAAGCTTGCAAATTCGTCGTTCTCATGCATTATTTTGCAACACCTATAACGAGTGATTTTTTCCTTTAATCTTCAAAAATGAAACTAACCAATTTTAATAATTGACATAACTAAACATTAAAATGTCAAGACAAAATTGTTTGTATAAAATTATTTATTTCTTTTTATTTCTTTCATTCGTTTTTGAGCCTTCAAGAATGAATCAAATTTATTTGAATTTTGAATATGTTTAATTAGTTTTTACTTAGTAACCTAAAACCTATAAGACTAACGCAAACTGATTGATGAACAATATTCATCGATGAAATTAAAATCATACACCAGGTTTTGAAATAAACATATTTATTTTTAGATTTTTCTTTAACGTCATAAATTCATTCTATTCGAATTTCGTTGTACGGTCGATTTTTAATGACTACAGGCAGATAAATCTGTAGTGAGTAAAAATCGACCGTATATTAAAATATACGATTAAATAACGTTAAAATATAAATATTAATATTTAAATGTTCAGCACAACACTGAGAAATCTAATTCGTAAAAGCTGCGAAAACTTCGTATATTTTACGATATATCATGTAAATTGTACGAATTTTTCTCAATGAACAGAGCCCACTGCCCGTCGCTAAATTTACAAAACCTTTCCTGTTTTGTTTCAAAACACCGATTACATGCGATGTTTATAATATGGTTATAAACATCGCATGTAGTTATAAATAAACACCCGTACACCTTCCTACAGCGACTGGTGCATGTCACTGTATATATAGATTTCAGTTTTGAGGAAATAAAGAAGAAAAGAAAATGAAACTTGACTTCCCCTGTGTTTTTCCCAACCTTAGATAAGAGTAGCGATATATTAATTAATAAAATAAATACATTGTAATGGGGTGCCTATTACGGAAATAATAATAAATAAAACCGAACATTACAAATCAAATTTGGGTTGGTGCTATGTTAAACAAAAATTAATTATAATTTTGGTGAAATTATAATTAATTTAACCAAACATTTTTTAAATGTGTTTAATATAGTGCTTCGAGTGTTTATCCTTCGCGAGGCAATTTTGAACCTTTGTTCCCCAAGACGCCGGAGATCGGAATCCGCGAAAATCATTTCGTCCAGTGGGGATTTCCCGGTTGTTTGATGTTAATAATACCCTCGCGTAAAAGGTGGGCGTAACAAATGCGTGGCAGGATTCCCTGTTTTTCACCGCTAACGAACTCGGGGATGATGGCGCCATAAACATTAGCCCTTTTCCTAGACAAGGCATTTCATACTTTGCTTGAAAGTCCATAAAAGAAAACACGCTGGTTATTGTGTTAACTTCCACGAGGAACAAGTGCGCCAGGCTAAGTGGTTGTACAGATTTTTGTGCAGTTTTCCTGCTGGGTAAACTTCGAGAAGATGACCTGGTTTACGCGGACGTATGCTACGTGTCAACGAATTATGCAAATGCTCCGAGCTCGTGGAAAGGTTTCGGAAGAGCGCTGAAATGTTTATTCTCACGTTGGATTTTGAAATGGGCTGTAATGAATTTAATTGGACGTTACACCGGGTCTCAGGGGATTTGTTTCAAAGCTGGCGGACCCTAATAAAATGGCAAAGTGGTTGATTTTTATCGAGAATTATTTCCGCGTGAAATACGAAGATGGCGCTTTCCATTTTGAAAGGCCATGAATCGTCGAAAAACGCGGAGAATAGAGCCGCAGAATTTCGGCCCGTCTGAAATCTGTTTAATGCACAATCTCACCATTGATAGCGTTTTCAACGGAACACATCGTTTCAGTTGCATGATAGGAAAACACACCCTCGTATACTTACGTTATAGGTTGCGTTTTCATTTCCTGCAACTGCAGCGATGCGCGATGTGTAAAGCGTAACCGTTATTCAAAAAACATCTAAAGAAACGAATTTCTGTAAAATATAGACCTTTCGGGTGTTCGAAAAATCAATCTTTGTAAGTAAAATATTCTAAAATTTTGTAATATTGCGTTAGAGGGAAATGTAGATTCGATATAGTAGAAGAATAAAAAAGAGGTATCATTAGTAAAATTGTGGGCTGAAGAATACAAAGAATGTCTTTTGTTGTTTATGATAAACGTTTTACAGGAGATCGTTGTCCGGTTGAAAACTATTAGTTTACAGGAAAATAATTGGTCGATTATAATTTCAGATAAGAGCTGAAGATTGGGCCTTGAAGAATATGATTTAAAGACTCCGAATAGAATTCCGTATTAGAGGCAGACATGGGCAAATTTTAAACAAAAATTAATTTGTTAATTAGTTAAAATTAACAAATTAACAAAAATGGTTTTT
>JABFPB010002027.1:0-21980 GCA_022817645.1 Ceratoteleas bidentatus
ACCTTTTTTTACAGTGCACGCCAGAGAGCCAGAGTTGTCAGTACTGGACCAGTATTTGTTCTTTTCCCACTAGGGTAGTATGACAACAGGCTGGATCATGATCGTGAGCCAGATTGTTAGATAAATAGTTTGTCTATCTACAAAGTGCAGCTAGGCCGTGTTTAGCTACAGACCGTAGCTTTATAATTAAACAGTTTCCCTTTATGTCGTAACTGCGATGCATCGGGTTGGTTCTAAAAAATATCTATACAAAGGACTTCTTGGAAAAGCAATTTTGGAATAGGTTTCCGAAGATTTTGCTTGATTTTATTTAATTTTCCTTGTTAATGTAAATTCACCGTTCCAAATGAAATATGAGGGTACGCTATGTCACGATTCCTTTCTGGTATAGAAGAGCTTATGCGATTCTATGAAATTTAATAGAACATTCTGTCTGGGCGTAATTGTTTAATTAATATAGGTCAAGGAAAAGTTGATGACTTTAAATTCCTACTGAATATTACGATAAATGTTGAAACCGTGTCGTCAAAGAGTGGGTGGAATCGATAAAGATGAATTTGTTCCATGTGAGTTGACAAACAATTTTGATTGTGATGACAAAAGGAAACTGGTCAATTGTGTAAGTGTTGAGTTCGTGCGAATCATTATTTGCAGTACAATGTTGATCGGCTTAGAATTCGAAGCTCCGTCGGCGAGGAGCGTTAACTTGCGAATCTGCACAATCGTCGCAATTTCAAATTAGTTTTGCATTTAAAAGTCAATCAGACTCTATAATTTACCAAGAAAATGGGTTTTCCAGAATTATCAAATGGCGTAATTGCTTTGCGATGAAATCACGTTACGAGGAGCAATGATTGTTGACGCAAAGCTAAATTGGACGAACAGAAAGATGTCAAAGAACTTTGGCAGTCAGGGGATTTCGATAACTAGTCACGAACATAAATGGTGAAGGAGGGAAATTACGTCTAATGAAGTACAATATATGCTAGAAATTTGAAGACGGTATTGTGTGCATTTTTTGCAGGTCGACTTTACTGCATTTAAACACAAAGACCTTGTTATACAATGCTGTTGTTTAATGCTTGGGACGACAAACATGTATGTTTATCTGCTACACTGTAATTTTGACTCTGAAGAAAAACTCCAGTAATACTGCACGGAGAAAACTATAAATGACGGGGTCGTTTGTGCCGCACGACTGAGTAGTGTTGAATAGGACAGAAAATCGTAACCTCTAAAGGTAAACAAAGATAAAAAATAGAAATATCATTTTATTTGTCCTTGTTTACCTTTGAAGGTTACAATTTTATGTCCTATTCTACACTAGTCAGTCGTAAGGTGCAAACCACCTCAGCAGTGCAGGGCAGATTTTCTTAATTACCAACATCCCTTCGTTAATTTATTGAGAGCAATGTAACGCTAAAACTTGTAACTCGTAACTCCTATGTTCGATTCATGGCGACGGTGTAAAATTTTTCTTGTTTCATTTTCAAAATCTATGAATCATTTTGGTCTAATGGTTCTTTGCATAGTTCATTCATGCATGGGGGTCATTTTCAAAATCTATTACATGGGAAAAAATTAAATTCTGCTTCAGTTGTACTCTTCAATATCTGTCTCACAGAATTCAACGCTCAGTTAGCATTGTTGAATAATACAACCATTAAACACTGTCGCAGACTTGAATATTGCTAAATCTCTAGTGAAACTAGGTTGATACAGTATTTTTCAGTGACTATTGGTTCCAATACTGTATCACTAATCAAATGAGTCTAAAGGTACAATATTCTGCACAATTTTACGATTCAACTCGTTGACATACGGTTTTCATAATGGAATTCTGCATTAGGAACATCATAAATTGAAGGAAGCCCGTTGCCAGCCTCCGTAAAAGATCACCTGCTATTAGAATTATTTGAGAACTATACAACATTGCCCTATCGACTCCTGCGAGAGGTTAATGAGCTTTATAATATCCCAATACAGAACTGCACATGGAATACGAGACAAATAAAGTCCCGAGTGCTAAAGTGGAAATCGTTGTTTCTTTAAAACATTTAATGTGCTTCGATCATCGAAGAATTCGTAAAATCGTAATTCTACCTCAAATTCAAATTTTACGGTCAAATAATTAACTTTAAACAAAATACACTAAACAATAGCTTTATGAAAATAAACATTCCAATGCAACACAAAAGATAAAAGAATTGTAATTTGTATACTACTTATTTTATCATTTCTTATAACTTTCAGTAACTATTAATAATCTACATGAAATCAAGAATAAGAAATGTACTCTTGAATGATATTCCAATATAATGAACTGATACGCGATTATGGCATAACATAATATTATAAGGTACATTATAGCCTAATGTAACCTATAAAATATTCAATCGACCTCACACCCTGCAACCTTTATCAATTTTCAAATATTTTCTTTCACAAGGTAAATAGTTGCTAATTTGACCAGCATCTTGTATCACCGAGCGACTTAAATGAATCGACGATACGGATCCCGTCAATAGAAACGACCCGGCTGCTTTCTATGCTAATATCGCGTTGCACGATTTTAAAGAAGACACTGGTAGCAATTACGGTTTCTTGGTAGTGAAGTATCACGCGAAAGTATCACAGAATTGTATTCTGATTTAGCTATCGTCATTGCATTAAGAGCGCATCAATAACCGGAACCTGTTTCTTCGGAGGGCGGCGTGCCACTCGATAAGCGGCGCGTAAGAGCAAGCTTAAACGGCGTCAAGGATGAGCGCTCGTATCTCTTTGTTTGCGACAAGATTTACTACGAAAATATCTCGCGTTCCGCCGAAAGGATGAAAACGTGCCAACCACGCAAAGATTTATAACAATAATTCACTCACTTTGTTGTAAGCGGGAGCAAAGCAACGGAGACGGAGCGATATCATTTTTGCCCTCGTGAAGACATGAATGGCCGAACCACGTTCTTCCGGAGTGACACAATCGGCCGCTCGAGGATACATTTCTTAAGCCGTGCCGTCACTTTATTCACTTTCCTCGCGATACACAATCGGGCCGTTTTTTCGGCCGAACAACATATTTATCACCGAGCGAAACAATGCGATGCGTCTAGCGCTTGTTCTGCGACGAAACAGAAACGCGCGATTCTTATTTGCGTTTCGGCCGTTCCCATTGGATTTAATGAATTTAGCGCTGCAGAGGAGGAAGCGTCGGAGCTTCGGGTTACCGTCGAAATGAAGAGAAATGCGTGTCGAAGGAAAATAATTCTTGCCGAGGCTCACCTGAAATGAGAACGAGACACCGCGTTTTACGGCTCCCACCTAATGCAGTTTGCAGGATATCATTTCGAGACCGATAATTCCATTGCGTGAAAACATAGGAGCATAATATACGTTTTACTCGTGAATTATTACATAATACGTTCACTCGCGAATTAATGCAGTTAACATGAATCGATATAAATGATTCAGTGCTGGTCTGACAAATTAATTGGATTAAGTTTGGCTTAGTTCGAGGTGGACATAATGATGGACACGATGACCATGCGTACAGGTAGATGAACTTAAATATAAAGAAATAGCTGGAATAAGGTTAAATAGTCTTCTTATCGCTGTTATTAAAGTAGAGAATGTGTACACGTGTTACTGAAACAATTAAGAAGCGAAGACATTGGTACACTTGAAATGAGTCATCCAAGAGGGAAGAGTCCCATTAATTTTATTTATAGAAAGTGATACTGTGGTCTTAGAAATTCATGTGGCTTTTTGCGCTATAAAAACGCGAAATACTGCTCTACATGTTGTTCTACTCATTGAATTACTTCCACATTTGCACGTAGCCCGTTGCGGGAGAAAAATAAGCTGCGAACAAGTATCGCAAATACCGAAACGAGTCGACATACGTAATTCAGCATTGTAAAATTTGTAATGTAACTTGATAATTTAATGTACAAATAGCGTGTGTCAGTCAAAACGTTAATTAATTAGCGAACACGTACTCGTGATATAAATCAGGCAGTGATATGTCGGGAGTGAAAGTCAACGAAAGGGAAAAGAGAAAGAAGAATAAGAAGAGAAGACTCTAATTCTAGAGTTGGAGAGATACGCTGCCGCTGCATAACTGAAATAGACGCGCGAACGAAAAGGATGAGAAAATAAAAAATAAATGAACCGGACGAAAAAAGGAGAACCGGTTCTAGCGTTAGTTATGGTTCTGTTGCATAAAGGCCAGTTTGCGGTTAAGTAGTACAGAGGAAGGGAATGAAATGATAAAAATGGAAAGATATTTCGAAAGTAACGCGCAGTGAAACAAACGCTGCCCAAAACCTTCATTTAAATTTAATTTTCGCGTTGGAATTGGTCACATTGTTTTTCGTCCGCTTTAAATTCTTGCTAGCTGTCATAAAATAAAGTTAAATGTAATTATAAAAACCCTTAAAAAGAGTAAATGTAACAAAACCCGAAAAATAATCCTTAAACATTAAATATAAAATATAACATAATTCAGAGAAAAGTTATTCGCTGTGACATTCAGATAGTTTCAATAAAACTCGAACATCGTTTTCTCTTCTTTTTTGATAAACCGTCCCATTTTACTCGGTGTTTCTTGATTCGAAGTAAAAAATATGCGTACTAAAAAATGCATACTCCGTATGTGATGTGTAGATAAATATACGTCATCGGGATTTTTGACCGTATTTTTATCCGAACGAGGGAAGTTGTGCTCGCAAACCAAAACGAATCAACGAGGTTAAAATCCGAGAAACCGCTGTTTTCAGAGTCTTTCTGATGGCATTACGTGCTCGCGGCAAGAGCGCGTGCAGTTCGTGTCTGCGCTTCTTTCGCGAATATAACTATAAAAGCTTCTGGCCGATCGACGTGACAAGAATGCTTCCGCGATCCGGCAGATCGATCTCATTGTACGACTATGTAACGTTGTCATATCCAGCGCTGCGAGTCGCATCTCCAAAAATCCCGGTGCCAACGAAATCGTCATCGCCGAAAATTAACCACTTTGTTCGAATTTAACGACACCATATATTTTGCCGCGAAAATCATCCTGCCGTGGAATGAATCAACAAATTACGCCGACGACGAGAGATTCCGCATGGATGTATATACGACCTACATACTCTTCCCATTCATTCATTCATGCGCGGTGAATAAAAACTTGCAACATCTCGTTAAAAGTTTGTCACTCTTTACATACTGCGCCGAAATTGGGTCGCTGCATTACTCGTTAATTTACTTAACCGCGACCGTTTCCCATGTAAGATTGTTAAAAAAAGTAACGTTTCGATTTTGCCGCGCGGAGCAAATTATATATGATAAATGACATGTGATGGTTCACACTGCATTCCCGGAGCTTTATAAATAAAGTATGCGTATTCCTTTTAGAATCTAACATTTACCAATCGGATGTTATTCGAGTAAAATTGAGTAATTTCAAATGTCGTTTGCGTCATCCTCGGACCCAATCAAAACTCAAAATTGTATAAAGAGTGTGCTGGAGAAATGGTTCCGAGAAAGTTCATCGACTTGTATTATTGATTCCACGATACCGGTGAGAGATAGAAAATGATTGGGTTTTACTTCCTTTTTTTACTGCCTGCAGGTGGATGTACGAAATTCCATCCAATGTTTTAGAAGCTCTACTTCGAAAAACAGCAATTTCCATCAAAGCCTCTTCATTATTGCATTCTAACATATTATCGAAAAAGTTATTTCTCTCAAACGCCATAAATTCTCAATTTTTAATTCAAAACAATTCGTAAAATAATCGATCAATTCACGCGATAAATTGGAAAATAAAGAAACGATGCGAATCGCTCAATTTTTTTTAAACACGGTGTCACAGCGATCGCGTGCGTTATTTCATACTCCTGTTGATTACGCTTTTGGTTAAAAACACGCGACATAAAAAGTTGAATCACTTTTCTGTCTGCAGTAATGCATCATGTATAATCATGAAAGCATTCCAATTATAAAATTAACGCAACAAAGTTGCACTGACGAACGCTCACCATTATTCCGAAGGCGCGACCAAAGCGCATAACAAAACGATCGATTCGAGAAGCGATGACACGCAAAGTGCCAAAGTAAATAAAATCAGCGAGCCTACGCATCAATGAAAGAATTCAGCGGGAGAAAGAAGACAGAATAAATAAGAGTAAACGTTGCAGAAGGAATATTTAATGCGCTTCGAAAGCCGCATCATAAGTGGTCGGTAAGCACGATGCTGCGCGCCCGGAGTTTCGAGAATTCCGTAACACTCACGTGACGCGCAATTCGAATGGAAATGCCGTGGCTGTGCCGGTTTGTGTACACGGATTCACGTATGAGTGTCGTTTCCTGCAAAATCCTCCAGAATGAGTTCAATCGTTGATTATACCTCAATGGATGAAATGACGCATCAATAGTACGAATGCAATTTCGCGCTGTAAATCAGCGCTGATAAGCCAATTAGATCGGAAGTACCTGCGAGAATGCAAGCTCATACGACTTAAGGCAACACCGTCACACGGTGGCGTATTTTATGGCGGTAAATCAAAATAACGTTAACATATTTAACAATTTCATAAAACTTCACGGAAAAAAATATTTGACATTCGCAGCCATTCGTTTACTTAGCAATAAGTATATTGACTGACTAAAAATCTACAAATTATTATATGTATCTGCAGTAGGAATTCAAATATACACAGTTCGAAGTAAACTTCGAACTGTTGATACGGGCCAATTTCCCTCACGGGCGAAAATATAAAATATAAAATATAAACTAAAATATATTCCATATTGCCGCTTTTTTATAATATATATTTTTTATTTTATATTTTATATTTTATATTTTATAGGTTAATTAACGTTGTCTATGCACTAAAGTGTATCGTCAACGTCAATTAACCTCTAAGTAAAACACTATATCATGTCAAAATATCGCCGAATGTTTAAATACCGGACAGGTATTTCTAATTAAAGTTTGTTCAGGTTTTTTTTAATCACATACAAAAATTAATTTAGGCGTAATATTCACTATTCGAAATGATCCACTTAACTTGAGAATAAAAGTTTCTTCGTCGAATTTCATTTAAATGAATCGGAATATTCTTGGTTCAAGTCAACATAGTTTTCCGATAAGAATATTCGATTCTGTATCTAAGAACATTTTCCACCGTAGTGAAAACGAAATCAGATGAACTAGAATAGCATTCCGGTTGTGTCAACCGGACGGCGTGCTTGCGAGTCGTGCACATGCGTAGTAGCGCCAGTATTATTGTTTCTGTTTATAAAAAAACCTTTATTCTTGTCAATCAGGCGAAGTCATTCGTATATCAATAAATAAATTATTAATTATTGTATAAAAATATGTTTGGTAAATAGTTATTGTTTTATTGCATCCCAAGTATCAATTCAACTAACATTTTTAATTGTCTTTTTTGCATTAATTTTGTTGAACTAAAACATGTGAGTTTAATAATGTTGAAAATATAATAAATGATACCATTTCTAATCCAGAATAAATGTTAAGGTTAAGTATTCGCTAAAAATAGTGATTTTTTTCTATTTGGAGAAGAACTTTTTTACTCTTGTCAAACAGGCGAAATCATTTGTATGACCGGAAATATTCTTCTCCCAAGAATATTGTTCGGAAGAATAAAATCCTCTTATGAGAACCTGATATATTCTTATTCAAATATTGAATGGATTTTCCACTTGATGCAAGCTGAAATTGTCCATTTACGTTAAGTAGACATTTCTAAGAGGGTTCTAGTAATATTGGTATGTTTGTGAATATGAACATATTTGCAGTTTTTGACATATTTTTTTATCCATAATGGGCGTTCTGAGGTAAGTACAGTAGTTTACCTAGTTTGTTATAATAATTTTTGTCCGTGTTTGTCCGTGTAGTTACAACAATTTGTTGTAACTATAAATCCTTATAAGTAATGGTATAGTAGATCAGTGTGTCACAACAACAGTAACATTGGTAACGAAAACATTTCGAATAATAACTAACAAAATAACGATTTTACCATCTGTTCAATGTTAATCGTCTGAACTTTAAAGTCAAATTGGCATATAAAACGGTCGAAATTTATACAAGTTTGAAATCCTACAGCAATGTAAACCTATTTGCGACTGTAAAGATTAACAATAGTACTAAGATTTTGTTGCGCTATTTGCAAACTATTTGAAATTTCGCAAGTAAGATTCAATTATCTTCAACTTCCCTTCTCAGATAGGATAATGCCAAGTCCATTCCTGAGTTTGTACAAAACTGCATTAAATGTATGTATCTTTATCTTTATCTCACTTCTCTTCTCTTTTTGATTTACTTATTTTGAACCAAAATATCGTTGCACTTGTAATTTGACGACGCGAGTGGTATAATTAAGTTATAAAACGCCCAAATCAAAATCGTTTCACGTGAAATACTCGTTTTGTGTGCTAAAGAAGAACGGAAGAAATGTCTTGCATTGGATTTAAATTTCTTTGAAATGAGGCCCAGGTTGACTGACAGAAAATATGATTGACTTACGTGAACATAAACCGGCGTATAACCACTCGGCAGTTAGTAAAGTGTGTTGAGCGCATAAATCGTTTTAGCCAATAATTCATGGCTCTTAATATTTTCTTTCATTTAAATTTAAGAGAACGAACGCAAAGCCGGGAATTCGCGGAAAAATGTTTTTTCAAACTACGGTTAAGCGATTTCCGCCGTGAGAAGTTTTGCCGTATTAACATGAACGGGACGAGGCATTCTTCGGATTCTACCTGCAAGTGGTCTAAGCTGAATTATAGGAGTTGAAAAACTGATTAACTGCGAGGCGTTTTTTCGCGCTTATTCTAAGTAGCGGCTACCGTTTGTAATTCAATACTTCATTAGCGTGACGCTAAACATGCTAAACAGCCGAGTAAATAAATTAAGGTGTCCAATAAAAATGCAAATACGATTCGCGCGCGAAACATACCCAGAAAAAGAGCCGCCAAGATTAGATAAGTTTTATCTAATTTAGATAAAACGGCACCGGCGTCGTATGAACAGACAATGTATCGTCTAAATTAGCTAAGCATTCCATAAATCAGCGTCACCTATCTCTCTGCGTTACCTTTTCTCGATGTCTAACTTGCCCTTAAGCTTTTCAATCACCGCTTTTTATCGTTTTATCGCGCAACCGTAAGCAAATTAACCTAGCGTGATGATTTGCAACCACGAATTTGGAGTCAAGTTATTTGAATGTGTCCGTCGATACTTGTTCGCCGCCGAAATTTTTCATGCCAACGGTGCATTCCAAGAGACAATTTATCAAATTATTCGGCTGTGTTATTTCTGTCGCAACTCGCAGTTATGCTCAAGTTCAATCTGCAGCGCCACATTTTTCACCACGCGAGTATAATTTAAAGTTCGAATGGCTCTAATGAAATAACAAATGGAATAACGTCTTTAGTTCGCAACAGCGGTAATGGAAATGGAATGTTGTGACAATTAATCGCGAGTTAAGATAACCTGTTTTGTCCAGTTACTAACTAAAGAATTCACTTACCGCGACTGCGACATTACATAAGTTTGATTGTACTTGAGCAAACAAAATACCCAGCACAATGGCAACTGTGCATTGCGCCTATCAACGTTCGATCTGAGTTATCCGGCGGAATCCCGGGCACGCATGCACATTTAATATCGGTGGCACCGCCGTAAGTATCGTCGCGGTATTGTGCGTGCAATTAAAACCGTGTTCGCTCCCCTCGGCGCCGTGAAACGCGTCCTTACAAATTCTTCCCGCGTCTTATCTTGTAAGCATGCCGCGCGACTTATTTCACCAAATCATTTCGTGCTCGTTAAACGGCGTTATCGGATCGCCCCGGGGTCGGGATTGTTCTAACGCCCTAATTAACGGCGGCATTTTTATTTCAGCCGTGAATTTGGCGAAACGGCCGCGCGTTAATGACCTTTGTACGCGGGGCCGATGAAAGCCCTGGGTTGGCGTTAAAAATGCAAAGTCGCAGGCGCGAGTAACGAAGTTTTGACGGCTTTTATCGCCATTTGATTACGACGCGCCATTTTCTGACGGATTTATGGTGACGCTGTATTTTCGGACGCCGCAAGTCAGCTGTTACTGGCACAATCCATTGATTAACGCACGCACCTCGGCATCGGTGCGTCCGGGCCCGGGCGCTAAGCAAAACACGACATTTTAATTGCTAATTTAATTAAACTCGTTCGGCGGGGTCTCGCGCATCGAAAAGCCGGTAATTAAGACGTTATCGGCATGAAATTATTACTTAATTTATCGAACGCGTCGGCCGATTGAACCCAGCCTCGGCGACCCACTCGCTTTCACACTTGCTCCCGGCCGCCACGACATCCGCGCGCTTTTATTTTTATTGTAACGCCCGAGCAACCCGATCGCCGCGCGCACCCGACGCTCGACTTCGTCCAGTTTGCGGAATCTTGATATCGGAAACGAGATTTTATTAAAAGCGATATCAGGTGCGGATTCACTCGAACATGTCCTTTTCCTGCTTCGTAATTAATTGAAGGCTGTAAATATAAATTTGTACCGATAATGAGATTTGTTAAGTTTAATGCGTATTCATGTTCAATATTGGGTCAAGTCTATTATGTTTCGAATAATGTCAATTTGAAATTGTTGCGCAGGCAAATAAAGTTGTCAATCGCTTGGTGTTGCCTTTTTCAGATTATCAAGTTCCGGGAAAAACGTGAGAAAAAATCTCACCAATCGACGCAGGTAATGAAATCATATAAAAATCCCGTTCGTGTGAAATGGCTCTGTGAATTTTTAGTCAGTTTCCTCGTATATTTTACCACTTTTCCGGTTTCCTCATAGGCACTTTGAATTATTGCAAATAATTATATCATAATTATTTCAACTATCGTGGAGGAGGTTATTTAATAATAAGAAGTTTAAGCTTAATACCCCATCACATTTTATGCAATATCCGCAAAGTAACAGGATATCGCAAAGTATTCACATTACATGCATACAACATTTCAACTTATTCAATATTTCAGTCAAACAATTGACTGAAATTTTAAACATAAATTATTATAAATGCACGCAATGTATACATTTTATGTGACTATCAAATTGTCGTTCTCGAACTATAATTTACGGCCACGTTTAAGAATAACTACATATGTGTAATGTAACTTCCCGCGTAGAACTTTAAACTTATGATTTCTTTTCAACGAAAACTTTATATTTATGTAACTTTGTGGCATTCATTATTTCCTGATTCAAAATATTGTTCAGCTTACATTGGCACGCAGACGCAACAAATGCTTCTCTTCCGATTCTCATTCTTCAATAATAAATAAAATACAAAACGCGCAAGAGATTCAGAAGTCGTATTTCGCATTCACAAAAAAGTGACTTTGTTTACACAATTTGCCGAGCGATGCGTTGGTAAAGGGATCGCGAATATTTCACTGTCGTGAAACAGGAACACAAAATGACTTGCAAGAAAAACGTTCGCGAACTTAATGCTTACTGTCTGTTGTCGTGTTTAATCACTGTTTCAATACTGTCGCAGTCTTATTTCATCTAATAAAATCAAACGTTTGTTTCGTAATGGTAATGACTCGTGAAACGAACGAGAACATCCCAGTTATCTGAAATGAAACTCTTATTCATCATAATGCAACGTCGCGCACATAAATTTCGAATTAAAAGTCATATATCAAACCTAGTGCCATAGGTATATATTCAAGGCGAATTTTATTAAACCATGACATGTTTGTATCACATGATTCCAGAAACTTGAATAAGCTGAGAGATTGCGGGACTATATTGCGTTATAAATTACATTAAATATGAGCGAGGGAAATGTGTATGTTATTGTTTGCATACAGTTTCCTACGCTTCTCTTTTATAAATGTTTAATATATCTTACAACGTTGTTCTCGCCATCGTTTTAATTATTCAACGCTTCAAAGGAACAGATTTTAACTTCGCAGAAATTCGTGATTCAATTTTGACGATTCAGATTAAAATACAACTTTAACATTAAAGATTTCAATAACAAATTAAGTTGCGGTTTTTCTGAGCCAGCTACAAAATATAAGTAGCGGAAACAAGTAATATGATTAAAAATGATGGAAAAAGTCAGTTAAGCGGAAATTGAATTCAAGTGCAGCTTCGAGAGAGTAAAACTTGATTGACATTTGTAGTAGTATTTATTTTTAATGATGGAGCAGAATATTGTTTTATGTAAAGTTATATTGTTGGTTGAGATAGAGTAACGAAAATATGATATCTTATTATACTTTCTGCTCAATGTAATAAGTCAAATATTAATTTGTGTATGTTTAAATGATTAAACAAAAAGTTTATCTCTTTTCTGGCAAATAAAAGACACGATGATCATCCGAGCATGTAGACGAAAAATGGAAATAATTCATTTGTTCTGATTTGGGTTATTTAATTAATTTGGGTTAAGTAATTTTATAAATATGTATGCTTTGAATGTATGAGTATAATATATGCAGTTCAATGAATTACTTTTATTCGCGGTAAAACATTAATTTACATTTGACTCTTACTATTTCTAACATTAAACTAGATTTCTTTAGTAAAATCCAAAGTAATTTAAACGAAAATATGTAGCAACAGGATAAAGTCCGTGCATAATATGCAAACAGTATATTATGCATGAAGGGTTCAAGGCAACGGGCAAGAAACGTGACGCTCGAAGTGCATACAATAGTTTTTGTCAGTGTAACGTGGGCTTTGGTGTTTTTGAAGTTTTTGCTTTAGAGTACAGTCCGAGAGCAAAAAAATTGCACCCTCACTACGATAACAACCGTTTCATTAAAAAGCAATTTGGCAAAACCGACAGAACTATTGAAATATTCCAAAATAAATGTTTTTCTGCTTAGGAAACTTTTCCAAAGAAAAATGACCGACACCTAAAATATTTAAACAATTGCATTAAATTACGGAATCCGACTAATTAAAACATTACGGAAAATATACTGGAGATCAAATAAACATATTTAAGTGATGTGAACCTGTTATATAGCAGAACTTTTTCTCTTTTAATTGAAAGCTGACTAATAAAAATATCGGACGACTTGTTTGGATTGAACTTGACTAATTTTAATGAATCTATTTTAAGAGTGAATCCAATCTTTTGATAAACTGTTTGTGCCACAACAATTCAATTAATTGAATGAATATTGTAACACCAATTACCACAAGTCTGAATTCATGTCACCGTTACAAAAAGTTACAGTATCATATTTTTGGCGCGCGCAATTTACATATTTATATCTTCCGTTTACACGGCACATTGACATAAAGCGTTTGGTTAAAACCTTTCTACCTTTAAAAATGGAAACTGTTTCGAATCGCGCTTAAATGTAGACGATGAATTACTAAATACAATCGACGCGTGAAAATTTTACACAGACAAATATTACCCTGGTATTCATTATCAAGACCTAAAAATTCCTGAGATTCCTGCCAAACCGTCAACGATACCGAGCACAAAAAGTGCTTCCATCGAGGATTGCAATCAGACTTGCGAACCCAAGAATACCGGTCGTTTGCGGCAAAGCACCAGGAATCACGGACACAACGCAAACCCGGGATTTCCTTGAGCAAAATGACCAGGAATATCCACAAAGCGCGAACCTATCCGCCGTGAGCGCCTTCCTCATTCCCGGTGCACTTTTTCTCGGCGATCGGCTGCCTCGCCATACGACATTATCAGACGAGGCGGAGATCGCAGTTTCGCCGATTCGCCGAGGGCGAATTCCAGGAATCCGAACCGGAGGAACCCGTGTCCGTGGACTTCCGCCTCGTCAGAGTTCGATTGACGTCGAAAACAGTCGGTATTTATTGCCCGGTCGATAAAGGATTCCTCGACAACCACGACGAGCCAGTCGCACTCTCCGAATGAGTGATCAGAGCCCGTCGCTTCATTTTACACCCAAGACCCCGCATTCCAATCACGATAAGAACAATATGCGACCATTTTCCATGCTGATTGGACAAAAAGCAGGAGCGGCCATTCTTCTGCGACGCCGAGTGACGCAACAATCGCTCTGAAAGAGGTTTTCGAAACGACAACAAAACCGTTTGGCGCACTTTTACGGGACAAAAAGACGGGCAACTTCGATTGTGCGAGATCCCAATTCGCGGAAACGACGAGTGATCGACGAGATTGTAAAACACGCCCGGAGCGGTAATCCCGCGTTATTATCGGTATTGCCGAACAGCGTTTATGCTAATTAAGCCACAAATAGCAACGAAAATCGTCGATTCGCACGCGTTGGCGTATCTTGTTTTGGAAAACTGTTCGCATCATAAACGTACCTGTTCCAACTATAACGTCGACTATAATATCGAAAGTTGGGGCAATATTGTGTGCATGTTACGCCGTAGTTAATTTCGAAACTATTAGCGTGATGAATATTAACGCTGAAAATTAATTTTGCACGCGTCGGCAAATGTAAAGGCGCCGTCGAAGGGGGCTGCGGGAGGGGGCCGCATTTTTCGGACGCGTGTGTATAAATCAAACTTGTACTCGCGTTTTTAACTGCAAAATGCATTTTGCACGACCAAGTAATGTATAATACCGCGGCCAAACTTTTTACTCGGATTCGCCTACCGAATCTTAATGTCGCTTTGACTTCTCGACTTTTATCTTTGCAGAACTTTTCCTTTAAATTCTACATTATCCATTTCATTCATCCTTGCCGTTCCGGCCTTTCTCCGCACTTCCGCTTCTCCTTTTGTACATTTTTTGAAACGTCACTCACAAAATACTTCGTTTCTAAAGTAATGATTCTGTAATATATCGTGGCCTCTCTTCAGAATACCGCAAATGACGACGATAATCGTCGGTACAATAATTACAACCTACATTTCTTTTACCCAAACTTCAGCGCGATTCTTCCTACATTACAACGACACAATTTTTTAATACACATTTTTTTAATAAATTTTTTTTAATACAAATTGTATCGTCTTACCGCACTACAAACAAATATCGCGTATTATTATCTCTGTGTCGTCCAGTGTCAAAAGTCAATTTCTAATAGAGAAATTGGCTGGGTCGCAATCCAAACGAGACGTTGCAAAATCGGACTTACCACATCACTGGACATTGAACTAACTGAAAATGCTCACCTGAAACAGAAAAAAACGTGCGCATGAATAATAATTACCAACGCAGCGTCGAGTTTATAATTATCTTCATTTTGACATCACGGCAGATTAAAATTCAAGTCGAGAAACGCACAATGTACTATCATTATCTCTATCATTCGCATAACACGTCGAAGCGCCGATGGAACAAAAAATCGTCACGTTATAACGGACTTTTAACTGTACGTTGATTCGACTCGCCACACAGCCGCTTCCTTTTCATCCGCGATAAGGAGCGATTTCTCACTAGCAGTTTCGCGTCCGACGCCAATGAATGTAAATGTTTGTTTTGCATGGCAGGATCCTAAACGGCGCATTGTGGATGCTCCTTAACGGTAACCCGGCGTTTGACGTAGCAACGCGCGTCGAAATCACGAACGCGCGAATATTCGTCACGTTGCGCGTCGACGTAGCGACAACTACGGCATAAACGTCGCAATGCCTAATTTAAAGCTATTTTTACGGACGCATGCGGAGTTGACACCGGTGGGCCGCTTTACGGCCGTAAATAAAAAGAACCGCGGTTCTCGTACACGACTGAATATTGCGTGTCGAAAGATCAAGGCGCGTTTTGCCAAGAAGCTGTACATGTATTTCGGTCATCAAACAAGTACGAACCAAAACGCTAGCGATTCGCACATTTGCGGAATGACGTTCGACAGTGTCGAACGCGACTTTTTCGCCCGATAATGCGATTTGTTAGAGCGGAATGGGATTTGAGAAGTGGTTGCCTCGTGAGTTCTCCTAGTAATAAGATTCGCGCGATATTTCGAAAGCAGTAAATTTTTTCATTAAGTGCACTACGAGAGCCTTTGTAGGTGACATTTTTGTGGAAGAGACGCAATAAGTGTTTCGTCCAGAGAACGTTTTTCAGGAAGGACGAAAAGTGAGTTTGTTTCTGCAAGGAAAACACTGGTGAGAGTTTTTGTATTTTGGTGAATTAATTGGGCAAAAACTGGTTGCAGTTGTAACGACGCTTCAATTTATAAAGTGAATCTACCAAGTGTTGTTGCACTGAATGATATTTGAATTAAAATTTATGTTCCTCTGTAATGCGTTTCAATACGTAATTCATAATTGTTGCAGGAGCACGAGCTTTGGACGGAAGAGGACGAAAATGGCAGAAAATGATAAATTAATGTTATATTAGTCCTTGATCCTTTGTAAATGCCGGTGACAATTTAGCCGGCGATAAATTGTTGCAACGCAATTGCGTTTGATAATGCACTCGACGGACAAGTATCGGAAACGATGAAAAATCCGGACTGAGTAGAGCTGTATAATATTAGTGAAAGCAATTGGCGGAGCAGCGGGAAAGAATGGAAACACTTGTGAGCAGGTAGCTCGCTTAACCTCTCCCCTTTATTGTCCAATTTACTTCAGTTGACACAATGTCGATTTCCAGCTCGCGCGGATTCCACTTATAAGTTCGCGTTATTTCAGTTCGTAACCCCAATTTATTGGCATGCTTGTGCGAGTTTTAATTTCAGCCGAGGCGTGATTTATCTACCGACAAATAATTAGCTGAACGTGGATACAACATCGGTAATCAGATTAGATTAGGGAGCCGCATTTGTCATTGATCGTCGTTGCGAGAGGCAGAAAGAGACAGAGACAACTGTTTCCTAGACCTTTACACGATCCTCATGACGTATGCTACGCCGGGCAGGACGACTGCCGTCGCCATATTACGTCACTGAAGAAGAATCGCTGGCTTAGTGCCACTGATGCCAGAGCTCTTAGGACTAATTTGTGCTTCAAGTTGGGTACGATTTGTCGCAACGATGGGGTAAATGTAATGTCGCAATTTCATTCATTTATAATCGCGCGGACAATAAAATAAAATGGCTTGTTAGCAAAATTACGCGCGCCTTGATTCGAACATTTTTTCCGTCGCATTAACGTCGCGGGCACAAAAGCCGCACGAAAATACGGGCTGGCGTCAAATTAATTCAAAGAGGTAATCTGGTGTAAAGCATGACAAATAAGAAAGTATTGGATATTTCGTTGAAGGCAGTGATCATAAAGTTGGGCTTTAAGACAAAACGAGGAAGAAAACTATATGTCGCAACAACATATAGTTTGCAATCTCTCAGAATAGTTCAGCATGAAATCATGGTCTGGATGAACTGGTTTTTAAATTGCAAATAGTACATTCTAAAAGGATAATGTACTTAGGTTCAACCATCCGCAAATATAATAAGCTCCAATTTGGATACAATTTCTGTCAGTTAGTAATAAAATTTACTCTGTGTAAATCTTCTTTCTTTACAACGGTATTTTTACGTGAACACATAGCACTTACAACGAAGTGTGTTTTCACCACGAAAACCACGAATATTCCTGCCATAACTCGACTATTTCAATGGTACGTAATATTTTGTACACTGACATCGATCAAAAAACACAAAACAAACTGTAACGCGAAACCGGCTTATGGAAGTCGCTGATCCCTTTTTTCGGTTAGTTCGCAGTCGATAAATATCTGCAGTCGTTAAAACGATATGGTATTCAACAGTGCATTTCAAATGTTGCAACAAATTACTTATCTTTTATACCAGGCATGTGCTTAGCGAACGGTATATTGTATTTTAATCTTTATTTATAGCCATTACACAGAACGCGGGTATCGACGAAAAAACTTATGCATATTAACGTTGCAGAAAAAAACGTCGCGACGAAGTCTTGAACCCGCAACCCCTGTCGGCGATTTTGCCTGCCTTATTGCCCCCGCGCAAAAATGCAAATGAAATACAATGAAATTGCCTCGAGTTGCACTCCGTATCCATAACCTAACTTTCGATAACTGTGGACTCGCCCCATTCCGCGCAAAACAAACGGAACTCGATCAGAGTATTAAACGCGAATGATTATTAATGAACAAACGTACGCATTACGAAGCGCACACTGTTTGCCGTTCGAGTATCCTTCGCCGTACGCCAATTTGCATATGACAATTTCGCTCTTCCTATAAATTACCGGCTCGGATTTGCCGGGGAGAAAATCGCGCTCGGTTTGACCTATCGAAATGCGGCAGCAGCGATCGCGATACAGTCGTGGTTTTTGTAAATCACATCCGCGTTTCTCGCGATTTTTGCGGCGAATCGGCTGAATTTGTTGAGCCGGAAAAAAGCGTCTCGTTAAGTTTTTGCCGTGGCATCTTGACGTTGACCCGGCGTTTTTTCGGAATGCCGAGCGTAGATTATCATACTCGAAGAGCGGCGCAACTTCTTTGCGAATTACCATTATTCATCGAGCTTATATCGTCAAGCGGAGAAGACGAGCAATCAAGCGTCGAACGAGGTAGTTACCGCGCGCGGCAACTCTCGTCGGAGCGTGTGCGAGCGCGACGCGCAACGCATACCACGACGCCGAGATGAAATTGACAAGTAATTTCAATTTACAACGAGTGACAACGATGCTGACGCCGATGAAGAATCGCGTTTCAAAGTAACACAGCGATCGAATGCGCACGCAATGCCTCGAGCCGTCACAAGCACTGTTTATGTAATCGAAGAAAACGAGGTGATATTATTTGAGAACGCGAGACAAATCAGTTTTGGGTTGAATGAAACTTGACATTGCTTCATGGAAAAAATATTTCGAGCAAATGAGGATAGAGGATACGATGTTTTTTTAATGAAAATATCCTATTGTGTAATAAATATATCCATAAAAAATAATAGCAAATCGATGAGCACCGTGGTAAACATTAAAAATATGTAAAATGTTTAACGTATGCGGGCCATATATTTACTTTCACAACACTCTAAAAAATATCCAGCTACCGTAGACGGAATCCGGCAACCATATCCGGAAAATCCGATCAAATATCGCGTGAGAGGAATTCCGGCTACCGTAACCGGATTCTGGCTACCATGATCGGAAGTGAGGTTATGGAAATACAAATCGTTTAACCGTCAGTGGAAATTATTGTTTCGGTACATGGATGACTTTATCGGAATATATTCTTACCGTAAGATGACCATTTTTTAGAGTGAATATTTAAATTATTTGAAAAATTTATCATGTATGAAAATATTATACAAGTATATAGAATGTAGCCATCGTATGGCATTAAATGTTCGCACGATATATATGCCAACCCAACAACGATCGCAGCGCCACGAAAAGTGCCCGCCGTGGCAGAAATTAGCAATAAAGTGGCGACAAAAGCATTTTCAATTCAATAATTCGACTATTAAAATGTATATGTTAAGCGATTCAAATATTGTCCATACCCTATTTTATGCTTAATTATATATTAATTTATAAGTAATTTAATATAATTTATCAGTAAATGATTTAAAACAATTACTTCATCACTTTATTGTCGTCGATAGATGGCAGATCGGCGCCATTTAAAGATATTGGGTTGGTGTTTATGTTAAATAGAATAGAAATATAAAAAATAATGTTTTTTCTGTTGTAGAATTCTAAGAACATTCCACTGAAATAAGCTGAAAGTGCCGCAATTAAAGTCAATCGAATTAAAAATCGTCCCGCAATTCGAAGTGAACGGTCGCGAGCAATTTTGCACATTTACCCGTTGGAAAGTGATCGTGCAACTTTCGCGATACATCCACAGAAACGTAATACCCCAACAATTCGAAACAACGCGTCGATACCAAAAACTCGCAAACAAACAGGCGCTAAAACGCGCGCGTCCAATGAAACGTCGCTCACTCGCGCATTCCTTTCAATCGAGCATCCATCCACTTCAATCAGGCACATTAATCTTTCAACGAAACACTTTTATGACGCTGCTTAATCGGCACGACTTGCGCGCCAGCAATTACTCGGTTTCACTGCGAATTGTCCCGGGGAAAAAATCGGAAATGACACGCTGAGTCGTCGAAAGATCGTCAAGCAGATAATTTCAATTACACCGTTAATTGGGCGATCAAAAAGCGCCGGGAATTTTCAACCGGCGCGCGAAAATAAGACACTCGAGTCCCGATGAAGCAATGATAAGAAAAAGTGCGACAGGTCTAATCTTCTGTGTAGAGGAAGAAAGAAATGTAGGCAGCTAGTCGATCACGCTTGACCGGGCACGCAGGAAAAGCGGCGACGCCGGCGGGGGAGTGCCGGCAACAGAATTGGGCGACGTAATAAAAAGGGATCGTAATCTCGTTCACTGAAAATCCCGTTCACGGAGTCCTTTATCGTCGGATAAGAATCGGAAGCTAGTGGCTGAATGGCCACAGAGACTGTCATTTGTATCTCATTGACGTCGAGATCACTCAATTATCGGCAAAGAAGCGGGACGCTTTTAAGAAAACGGCATGCTAATAAAAAATCTGTTTGAAGCCGGTTAAGAGGTCGGCAGGCAACCGACTGTGGCGCTGCAAGCGATTCCGCCGCGGTTTCGCTTTGCGGCGCGTCGGGACGTCATCGATAGCCGACAATGTGCACGCTGACATTTATTATTACACGTGCTATTGACGGGCTCTTCGAATTGCCGTGTGGATGACTGAATTAGACGTAATGACACGGTACGGCGTGCATTATGGATGCCTACGCGGAGCCTCGTGTATAAATATATCAATCGCGACGGGCGACGGCCCACGGAGAGGGGGGAAGGAGATGGGGTCGGAGATTTGTTTATTTTCACTGCCGGCGAATGAATGTTTCGCGCGGCAACGTTAGCGAAACGTCATTACTGTAAATCCGCCGGGAATGCGCTGCCGTTCCTTTTGACAATCAGTGATCGCTCCTCCCGCTGACAATTAATAACTATAAATTGCAATATTGCCGAGCTGCGCAATAATCATAGTCAACATTTTCGAATCACGTGCGTTATTGCAGTAATGATCGAATCAATAGCGTACATAAACCTGCCCGCTTATCAGAATCACTATCAATGTCCCATCTGACGAAGCGGCTGGTAAAAGCGGTATCTAAAAATTGTTTGATCCTTAAAATAGATCATAGAGATGACTGCAGTACGCGAAATGATAATGCTTGCAGCAAATGTTGTAACAATGAAAGCATCGTAATTGAATTCAGCGTCATTAAATTATTACAGGGATTCGTGTCTTTCTCCATAACTGTTTAATATTGTAGCATGTATTTTGAAAATAAATTGAAAGCCATGAAATATGCTAGTAAAATATGCTTTTTTAACCTGATGGGCAATGCTTTTAGAGTTAGTAAATTTTCTCCGTGTGGTAACGTGACACATAGACCAGCAATTCTATGAAATGTTTGGCAATTTTTATTCTGCGTTGAGAAAAGTTACAGACCAAATATGCTTTAGCAGGCAAAGTCGAAATACAAGTTTGAGGCTGTTTTGGGTTGACTATCTGATCGTGTTGGTTTGACAAATCAAGAGGAACTAACTTCGAGAGTGTTTTACTGTAAATACTTTAACAGCCAGTATCTGCTAACGACACAAGCAGTGTCACTATCAAACAGTTTTTTCTCCCAAGGAGAAAAACTAAAAGTGTATTGCTTTGTAAGGCAAACCATGGAGAATTTGCCGTAGTTAACAACCGGCCCAAGACTGGCCCAGAATTGGCAGACATACTACAGCAGCCAGGCCGGAACCAGTACCGGATGTAACATGGTTTACAACTGTCACCTATTGATAGACCAAGTTAAACCAGGGCCGGTTTTACTGTAAATCTAATGCATTGCCTACTGGCCCAATATCAATCAACCATTAAAATGTACATATTTTTCAGACTCTAGCTGAACTGGTAACACGTCGAAACCATTTGACAGATATTACCCATTGAACCATGGCTGGAGGTCCAGATTGACTCCACGAGCTGGGGGCCAGTGACTTGGGCGAAACTGGGTCTAT
>JABFPB010002028.1:0-21978 GCA_022817645.1 Ceratoteleas bidentatus
ATTATATTTATATCTATTATACCTATATATAAACCTATATATAATTTTTTTTTGAATTTCAGAGACTTGTCAGTGAAAGCAGCAGCAGCGACGATGATGGTTTTATACCCAATGCTGTAAGAAAAAGGAAAAATTACGTAAGTTTTCATTGCCAAATAATAACAATTTGTTAACAATTGCCAAAATTAGGATTGTTTACAAATTATTATATCTTTAATTAATAACAAATAACATAATTTTATCAATTTTTTCAGAAATTGCCTAGTGAAAACGAAGATTCAGACAGCTCAAGTTCAAATCCTGATCCTGAGAATAACGACGATTTTATGAGTAAGAAACATTTTTTTCAATCAATCAAGAAAAATTCATGAAAAATGACAATTTTAAGACAAATTCATGAAAAATTATAATTATAAGAAAAATTAACTAAACTAATAAAAAAATATGTTTTTCAGAAAAATTCATGAAAAATGATATTTTTCAGAAAAATTCATGAAAAATTTATGAAAAATGAAATTTGTCAGAAAAATTCATGAAAAATGAGATTTTTCAGAAAAAATCATGAAAAATTCATGAAAAATGAAATTTTTCAGAAAAATTCATAAAAAATGACAATTTTAAGAAAAATGCATAACAAATGAGATTTTTCAGAAAAATTCATGAAAAATGAATTTTTTCAGAAAAGTTCATGAAAAATGAAAATTGTCAGAAAAATTCATAAAAAGACAATTTTAAGAAAAATGCATGAAAAATGAGTTTTTTCATGCAATTTTCAAAAACTCATGAAAAATGAAATTTGTCAGATAAATTTATGAAAAATGACAATTTTAAGAAAAATGCATACAAATTGAAAATTTTCAGATAAATTCATGAAAAATGAAATTCTTCAGAAATATTAATGAAAAATTATATTTTTCAGAAAAATTAATAAAAAATGACAATTTTAAGAAAAATGCATGAAATATGAGATTTTTCAGAAAAATTCATGAAAAATGAAATTTTTCAGATAAATTCATGAAAAATCCATGAAAAATGACAATTTTAAGAAAAATGCATCAAAAATGAAATTTTTTTAGAAAAATTCATGAAAAATGACATTTTTCAGAAAAATTCATAAAACATTACATTTTTCAGAAAAATTCATGAAAAATGACATTTTTCAGACAAATTAATGAAAAACTACATTTTCCAAAAAAAATCCACGAAAAATTTCATTTTCCAGAAAAATCCATGAAAAATTTCATTCTCCCCAAAAATTACCTCTTTACAAAAACTAAACTGATTTAATTTCATTACTTTCATTTAACTAACTAAAACAAAAACCAATAAAATTTCTATTCCTTTTATTGCTCTTCCCTTTTTCATAATTTCATTTCATTAAAAACAATTCCTTTAATACTTCCACTTACCTTTACTTAAACCCACCTTTTTTCCCCTTTCAGTGGAAAGTGACTCTTCTTCCCAATGGCAATCCGACTGGGAAAGTGGCGACGAGGAAATGCCCGACGAAAATCCCAACTCCTCAGCCGACAAGCCCGAAAAGGGCAAGAAGCCCAAGAAATCGTCCAAACCCAGCCCAAACCCAGAACAGGACTACGACTCAGACCAATCGGACGGCCAATCAGAAAAGTGTCCCATCTGCCTGCTTCCCTTCCGAAAGCAGGAAGTGGCTTCTCCTGCGAGTTGCGAGCACTGTTTCTGTCTGGAGTGCATCAGCGAGTGGAGCAAAAACATCAACACCTGTCCGGTCGACCGAACTAATTTCACTGTCATCAATGTCAGAAACAAGTTCGGTGGACAGGTAATCAGACAAATTCCAGTCAAAGTCGAAGAAAGAAGGGAAACAGAGTCAGAGAGGGAAATAACTCCTGAAATTGAGGACTTAGTTTTCGATTCAATTTATTTCGAGAGATGGGTTCCTGAAATTGACGGTCCATTTTCCGGTCCAACTTATTTCGATTCTGCGAGATTCAGTCCTTAAATTGACTTCATTTTTTTTATTCAAATTGATTTAAATCAGCGATCAAAATGGACTGATTTAAGTTAATTATTAAGAACATTGATTTAAATCAGTTTCAAAAATTGAATTAAGTTGAGTTAGACTTATTTTACTTTCGAAAATAATTTAAGTTAATTTCAATACAGAAATTCAATAATTAGGGTTAAACTAGAAAATGAATAAGTGCCAATGCGTTTTTTAGGAATATTTTGTTGGATTGCGACTTTTCTTAATTGAAATGTACCTTTTAATTTTCATTTTAGAATAATTTTGTTTCGAAAAAAGATTTGTTTGCATTAAAATGTAACTGGAATTAAGTTGTAATTGAAACTGTAATTTCAGTTGAAAAACTCTGTTAAATCTTTATTCTTAAACATTTTTGAAATGTTTAAAGATAAGTTAAGATACTGAAATCTTTTGTAACGTAGTTTGTGTCTTTAATAATAAAAAAGGAACTAATGTTGTAATTCTCTAAATAATTATTGTTTATTCTTTATTTATTGCATTTCCCCATTTCCATCAAATTTCGTAAATGAATAAGATTTCGAAGAATATAAAATATTAAAGATTAAAAAAAATATACAAAATTTGGTTTAATTTAATATTTAATAAAAATTTGTTTAATATTTAAAAAAATAAAAAGATTCAGTTAAAAAAGGAGGAATTAGACATTTTAGGAATGAAATGCCAATTAAATTAAATAAAATTCCACATTAATCAACCGATTTTGGGACTCAGGTTGTAAGACACATTCCGATCGACGTGAAACCCCCAGTGGAGGACTCGATCGTCGAAGACCCGACTTACTGCGAGATTTGCCAGCAATGTGACCGCGAGGACAGAATGCTGCTTTGCGACGGATGTGACTCCGGTTATCACCTGGAGTGCCTGACACCGCCGCTGACTCAAGTTCCTATCGAAGAATGGTTCTGTCCGGACTGCTCGCAGAACAGTCAATATGACGCCGAAGCTGTAAATATTTACTAGGCTGCATTCCATTTTTCACTGCATTTGAAAGTGGCTGAGAAAGGATCCATTTAATAATTTAGTAATTGATGGAAAAATTGAAAAAATGCAATTTCAGTTTTTCCATTTCTTCCATTTTTGTATTTTGGAGCTGAGTTTGTTTCCAAGATTTTTGAATCTTGGAAAGGGAGATGAAGTTTTGGAGATTTTGGGATAATTTGGAAGTTTGCTGTTATATTGTTTTTTTTTTTTTTGTTTAAGTATATTTGAGGGAAGTTTTGGGTTTGGGAAGAAATGGGGAATTTGTAAATATTGGGATGAGAGAAATGTTTGGAGATTTTTTTTTCCTTT
The DNA here is from genome assembly GCA_022817645.1 of Ceratoteleas bidentatus. Lineage (NCBI taxonomy): Eukaryota > Metazoa > Arthropoda > Insecta > Hymenoptera > Scelionidae > Ceratoteleas > Ceratoteleas bidentatus. Next base: position 3,317 of record JABFPB010002028.1, read on the forward strand.
TTTTTGTGGTGAAATGAGAGAAATGTAAATAAGTCAGTTTGGGAATTAGTTAGTGGGAATTGTAACTAGAAATTTAATTAATTATTGAAAATCAGTGAGAAAATGTGGGAATATCAGAGAGATTTTATTGTAAAATATTTTGTGTAAAAATTATTTATTAATGTGGGAATTTATTAGTGTAGAAAATGCTTGATTTCTCAGACTGTTCGTTTTGAGATCGAAATAATTTGTACTCCGAACATTCGTCAATTGTACCACAGATTAACGTCAATGTATATACTGTATATACTATATCTCTTAGAAACTTCAATATATGCATACTTAACTATGAAAATTGATTTTTTTGTTTCTTTTTTTTAAACACCAATATCTTAGGAATCTAAAAAAAAATTTCAATTTCAAAGAATTTCAAAGAAACTTCTTGAGCAATTGCCTAAAATTCAGTAGTTTATACATTTATGATCTGAGAATGGAAATTTTAAATATTAATTTTAAATATTAATATTTAAAATTAAGAAATTTTAAATATTATTCATATAAAAAATGATATATATATTATTTGACATATTTATATTATAATAATATTACGTTAAACACATTTAATACAAAAATCTGATTTAAATCAAATTAATCCGATTTAACCAAGTAAACAAAGTTCAATTATTCGAACTGATGTAAGCAAATTAGAGGAGATTTCAACGAAGAAGACTTGGTTAGCGTAGCTTAATGGTTAGAGAATTCGACTGGCAATCGAGAGATCTGGTGTTACCCAAGTAGAAATTTCGCTAGTTTTTCGTAAGTTTTTCTAGTCTAGAAAAAATTACGAATTTCTTGCAAGGAACTTGTGACTGTAACTTTCATTTATCTAGTCTAGAAAAACTTTCGATTTTCTTGCGAATAACTTGTGTTTTCTAACCTAAAAAATTGTGTCTAGATTTTTTCGCTAGAAACTTGCCAGAATATCGCTAGTTTTTCTAACCTAGACTTTTTTGACAATATTCTTGCAAGTTTTTATTGCAAGTTACTAACGTGAAACTAGTAAAACTTGCTAGTTTCTAACGTTTTTCTAGAGTAAATTTCTACTTGGGAAATTGTTCAAAACGTTTTTTATAGGAACCCTCAGAAAAAAGATGGTTTAAAATAATTTATTTAACCGAAGTAACACGAAATTTGGTTAAATAATCCAAACATTTAGTTAAATCAACCAAACATTTAGTTAATTAATAAAATTTGGTTGTATTTTGGTTAGTACTATGTTAACCAAACAATTTAATTGGATGAACCATACATATTTCTAAGCGAACAAATAGAGCAAATTCCAAAATAATTGCCGAATTTTGCGTCTGGAAAATATTTACGAGATACAAGTGCCATCGAGTTTTTCTTATCGCGGCACATCCCTCAAATCTTAACAAGTTGTTTCAAATGGAGCAAATGTGACGTATGGCAATGTCCATACGCTGACCGAAACGCGCATTTCTCAGTGTACGCTCGACAAATTCGCTCGAAAAAAGTTTGTCGCTCGCGGGAAATAGCTACGAAAGTTTGCGCTTAAGCAAAAACAATGCACAAGCAAGATCGATAAATCCTCAACGTGACGAAGGATAATATCGAATTGCCGAAAACAAGTTGTCTCGGCGAAGTCACTGCTCTAAAATTTTAACTTACGGGCGACGTGACGGTGGTTTTACTGTCGATTCACGAGGACGTTATAGTCGAATTTCAATGTAGGACTATCTATTTTTATCAAGTGAAAAAGTGATGATACACTGCGAAGACTGTCTACGATAATTTACAAAAATGTACACTAAAACTGGCAGCCAGATATTTACTTCTACTAAACTACAAAACTAGTAGAAAGTTAAACTACAGTAGAAAACTAAAACTACTAAAATTTTGAACATGATGACATTTCAAAAATTATTGAGCTTGAACATGTGCCCCGGATGACCTCATTTCGTTGCTTTTAAATATGCATTCAAAATAAAATAAAAGTAAACTCAATTTCGCGAAAGTGCATCGCAGTGAACTGTAAATCCACAACAACTTATTTATACGAACAACAATTTGATCGGCATTTCAATTTTCAACATAAATTAATTTATCGCCGCGTTTGAGTAAAATAAAACAGCAATTCGTTCTGCAAAATATAAAAGCGTTTTTACGACTGTTTTCTCGGAGCGTAGTTTTACTCGTCCTTTTTATTCTTCAGCGAGAGAAAATGCATTCAAACGAAAGAAGAAAGGCAAAAAAGTCGTGGAAATGTAGGTAGCGATAAATGGTTTGAGCCAGGTGACATAACCGAGTTTGGTTGCATTTAAACCTACAATAGTTTCGCATTTATAGCGACTATCGTTTCCGATCGGTGATAATTTCTGCGATGTTATATAAATACGCTTTATGCGCCGTTAGTTATGAGACCGGCTTGCCAAGAGTGACTAGATTTATCAGGATACTTTGCATCCTTTTGTAACTGTCACTATTACACTCGCGCCTATAAACCATCTCGATGGTGAATGTTCGTGCGCGTATGTACTTTTTATCATCCGCGGCATCAGTTTCATTATTACATTATTTTTATTTTCACTGTTATTATAAATAACTTTATTTCGCTCGTTAAAAATATGCGCATTCTGATATTATGGAAAAATTTACGACCATAATTACTAAAGAATCATTATATTATCAAAGAGCGTGAGCCTGTTATTACCATAATTAGAAAAATTATTATTGTCATTTCGAGCACTTTTATTTCTTTTTCGTTATTTTTACGCGGAAAAACCACGTCGATAGCACTGTGTGCACGTGATTAGTTTAAAAATACGTTATGTAACTATACGTACGTTCAACACCAGAATACCTTTTCTCAACTCAATCATACATCCGTTCGCGTCAACTATACATCATTCACCATACCGGTATGCTTGCTATGCTGTTAAAAATTAAGAGTTAAAAAGTGTTGAAGCGTGAAAATTTCAACACTTTTTGGTGTCCAGAATATTCCACATGAAAGATTTTCAATTGAAAAAAGTGTGAAATCCCTTGATTTTTCTAATAATTGAAACATCGTGGTTCTTGTCAAATTTTCATTTGACATAAATCACCACACTTGAGAAAAAAACGTACGATTTTTCTATACATATGAATATAAGACAAAATATATTTTTAGTAAAAAGAATTCTAACCTCTAAATATTCACTCCAAAAACGAGTTGATTTTTCAAGATTGACACCAAAATATTTCACCCTTCACCCCTAAAAGCTTCGGAGTTTTTCAAAGTCTCAGGAGTTTTTTTAACTCCTGAGACTTTGAACAGTGTAGGAGCAACCTACTTTTTCAGTGTACACCGGTTTTCATATGCATAGTCAAGCTTTGGTTTCAATCCTGCGCATCCGACGGGTTTTCATTTTTATTGAAAATGTTATCGAACGCTGAGGGGTTCCATTGTTTATTCTTCTTCATTACAGTAAAATCGATACGTCACCGTGATAAAACGCAACGTAAACGCATTTTCGAGCTCGTACAATTTTTACGTACTTCATTGGTACACATATTCGCGAGCGCGTAAAAACGCTATAAACATCGCGACGCTCCAAGTTTCTTGGGAGTGGAATAAATACCTCGAGTGATCGGTTAAGCTGCGAGAGAATTCGGCACGAATAAGGGAACACATTTTTCTCAAGGTTACACGCGTCGTAAAATCGAAATGTAGAACGCCACAGCGGGCACGTTTTTGTAAAACTGTTCCTGAAATTGTATCGAATTCGAATCGCCTGATTTAAGATTTCGGCTGCGGATTGCGAGATAAAAGTGGCAAAAATCTTACACTTTTATTTTAATCGTAGTTCAATTTTGATAAAAAATTAATTATCTGATTTATCAGCACTGGTCATTGAGAAATTACATTGATGTAAGAGTATTGAAACGCCAGTAATCATTTATATGTATCAATGGCAAGAACTTTCAAATAATTCTTTATTTTTCAAGTTTTTTCGTTTGAAAAAACTCTCAATAACGGTAATAAATAACAGAAGTACCGAAGATTCGAAAATCGCGTTTCTCTTACTTTCGATTATTCCCGAGCGATTCGGCAAACACTTACAACTTTGTGCTCGTTATTTTATGTTGTACATAATATTTACATGGCATACATTGTCCCGTTCACACCGGTAAGTCCCAGTGATGATAGCGTGCCAAAGGGACATTAACGTTCCGACACAATCCACCGGCAAATGAAAGGCTCGGGCTGCATACGTGCTGAATGTGCGATCACCGCTGATGGACTTTACGCACGCTCGCGAAATTTTCGATTCCCCGAACTTTTCAGCTGCAGTGCCGCTTTTTGTGTGCGCGGCGCGTACAATTTTGCACGCGGGCTACCGACGGGAACAATCATTCGCACGAAAATCCACCGCGGAAGTTATTTCCGTGACTCGAAGACGTCACCACGTGTGAACACAATTACGTTATCCGCAGAGTGATCTCGCAACGGCATTTACCGACAAACAACGGAAAAATGGGAGCGCTCGCCCGGGACAAGTCCGAGTCCCGCTCGTGCAATTCACACCGAGTGATTTGGGGGTGATAAATGATATGTAACAATTATTACCTCAGGCCGGTTACGGCCTGAGGTAATAATTATTATGATGATAAATACGTCAACGTAATTGCGGTCATTATTGTAATTGTCAAGATAAATATAACGCATCAGCGGTATTTTGGCGTACCGAGCGTCCTGCCGAAAGGCGAAAAAAAAAATTGCACCAGTACAGGCGAAATGTTACTTATGAATAGGTCAACAGTTGAACTACTGTCAAAACAGAATTGGGTGGAAACTGATGGCGTGTTGTGGCCCAAAAATATTTTATGTGGTTCGCATAAACAGTTATGCTGTAGTGAAAGAAATAGAACTGCTACATTAACAAAAGTAATGTAGTCTGTATTAATAAAGAGAACATCGTAAAAGGTCACACGGAGAAAAAAATTTGTCAGGACAAGAAAATGGTTAATATTACAAAAATGTTGGGTAATTATATGGACAACCACAACTTACCTGATAAAAAAATCAGTAATGAAATACCTATCAGATTTATTCTTTTTTCGGAAAATGTCACAGATTACAATATAAAACAAACGTCACAATCGCGTCAAAGGGAGGAACTAGATAGGTTAACAACTAAATTAACAACTAAATTGAGTTCCCAAGTTTTTGTCGCGGAACCCCCCCCCCCTCCTCCCGTCGGGGCCCGCTCGGGCTTCCACGCTCGTGCCCAGTTCGAGCACTGACGCCGAATCCCGGTCGAGGCCCGGTAGGGCTTCCGTACTCGTGCCCGATTCGGGTTTCCACTCTTGTGCCCGATTCGGGTTTCCACTCTCGTACCCGAGTGTGATGCATTCGCGTGGAATTTGGTTGTAAATCCGAATGTAAATATGAACGCATTCGTACTAGTAACATGGAAGAACAAGTATAACAAGTTTTTTTTTAAATTTAATAAATATTAAAAATTTGAAAAAATTTGGAAAAATTTGGAAATCTGGAAAATTTGAAAATTTGAAATTCTTTTTAATACAATTTCTTAATTTGCTAGATATTGACGATTCTTCTAATCGTCAATAGAAGATTGCATTTTTGTCACAACGAGAGTATTTTTTTAGAGTGTGACAGCGGACCGACGATTGTGTAATGTTGCCTACTTCCATGGCGGACTTTAGCTTGTCATTAACAGGTGGTCCTTATTCTTATGTAATATTACGATCGAACACTTGAATATAGGTAGAGCGGCTCAGGTGTAGGGTACTCGGCATACCTCGCGGAGGACGAAGGTTCAAATCCGGACTTTGGCTTAAGAGTATTTCTTTAAAATAAAATATGGACACTATACATAATTAACTGACGGAAAGAAAGAAAACATTAGAGGCCACTGTTCTCGCAGTGTACGAAGAAAAATCGCGTTGAAATTTATCCCCATGTGGGGCCGAACGAGGAATGAGGCTTGCCCTCATGGGAATCAATTTCAGACCATATTCAATTTCTACTAAGTTGGTAAAAGTGTTGGTTATGGTTATTATTGTTTGTGTTATTGTTAGAAATAACGCGTTTCATTTATTATTCCGTTACTTTTAACAAATTAGCGCAAGAGTAACGCGTTAATTTTAACAAACAACGAGTACCGCACATTTTAACATCTTGAAACATTCTTAGTTGTATGCAGTTAATTTATTATAATAAATCGATAATATTTCGACTACGGAAAGGCTTGCTTGTGACATAATATATTTGGAATATTTTAACAAATGTAATCATTATACTAATAATATCAGGTTTATCAGAAAAGTGCGACAATTTCCCCGTGATTGAATTGCTTGATAAACTGGAATTCGTCGCCGCACTTGCAATGCATGACACGGCACGATCAATGATTAAACAAAAGTAATTTAATTTGCCAATACTCTACAGGGTCAGATGTACAATAAAACTCATGAATTAATCTACCAAAATGTCTCGCCGAAAAGTTCTATAAAATCGCAATTAGTCTTAAAGCATTGATTGGATTCTTCCACAGCAAACTGAACGGAAGAATGTAATTAATTACCTGTATCAGACGACCAGCATATCTAATACACTTAATTTAAGAAAAATCTTTCGGTTCGATGTGTTGCACACTTCAGTTACAATCCGCTACTGTCAAAGGTCCAATCTCCGACGACTTCATGCTGATGAATGTGAGCTAATGAACAGTTTCATATGACACTTATTACTTTTAGTTATGTTCAAAACATTAGAAAGTAGATTATACAAAATGTATTTATATCAAGAGACGGTAGTTTCACTGGCCAAGTACAAAAATGTAAATATCAAAGGCACTACGGTCTCTTATCCACAGTGAACAGATATGTATTTTAGCATAAAAAAATGAGACAAAAGACACGGTAAAAATACGTTTTGACCTCACAATCGGGTAGTCCCCATAAATCTGAGTAGAACACCTCAAATTGTATCCATATTGATGGTTTCGTTGCAAAGATATGAATTCTTGAAAATAGTTTTGTTTATTAGAGGGGAAAGCTCGTCTTCTTCTTCTTCTTCTTCTTCTTCTTTCTTTGCCTTGTTTTTATGTGCATACGCGGAGAGAAATACAATATTACTATAACATGGAAGATTTTGGTTAGAAGCGTTTTTGTTGGCAATATAGGAGATTCCTGTTCTGTTTACATGAAAATATTTTCCCATAACATATCCTACGTAAATCTAGCACCAATTTCATGTTAGCACAATATTTACATGGTTTTCATGTTAATACTACATCGTATTTCTCTCGCTGTAGAAAAAATATGATACTTATGAGTATAGAAGCTGCTTCTTCAAAATGAAGAAGTAAAGAGTGTCAAAACTGGGACCTTTCAAACATTTTTTTCTTTCCGATTTTATCAGACATTTTTAGACAACTTCAGACCTTCTATTTTTACAAGTACAATGCATTGTTTTGAAAAGTGTAGAGTTTCATACAGAGCAATGTTTGGAATTAAGCAGATAGTTGACAGGTATTAATTATCTAAATATTTTTCTCGCTCTCACCGCCCCTTGTTCGAATCTACAAACATCCCCTGTTATACTACTCCATTTTACGAAACTTTCCAAACATTAATGTCATGTAAACTTGTACCGCTTCCCTTTAATCATTAATCACTTCGATCTTCGAATCTTTCCGTTTACTGCATAAAACGGAGAAACATTAATCCCAAACTCTTGTCGAGGCCGCTTCTGTGGGATTAAGATTATTTCGCAACGTTTTTTGTAAGCGACCGCATCGGCCGTCGAAAAAAGATGCGTTGAGTTTATTTATTAATCGAAAACAAACCGGCGACACTGATTCTGGATCTCTTTGTATGAATTATACATGGCCCGACCTAGGATGCTGATTGTATCAAATTATTCATGACAATGCATGATTTAATTTTGCGATGTAACTTGTTACTTTGTCTCGGTCGGAGGATCGTCGGTTTGCGCGACTTAATCGAATGAACACGGCAGTTCCGTTGCATGAGTAACGTTTTCATTAGTGATTCACGATTCTTATAAGATTTGCCGCTCAAAAAAAGCCGCACGGGAAAAAGCGGGATTCATTAAGTATCGAGTTTGGCGGTCTGATAAACTTCCATTACGTCGAGTCCGTCGCTGAATTTACCGTTCCGTGCAATTTCTGCTTACGTATCTTAGTTACGTAATTTCATTGCCGCGCGTCGATTGCCTCTCCGCGCCCTGTGTCCGCGAACCCGCGACGCTCTCGCACTAATGAAGGGGTACCCGAAATGAAAGGGTTGCGCGTTTGATACCCTTAAGAATTGAATTACGAACAGACACGACCCTTGGCGTTTTCATTGTGAAGAAGCGTTTGTCATCCTTGATTTCAACGGGTGCTTGCGTTAACAAATATTAGTCCCTTATGACTCACGACTTCTTCACAAGTTGCTAATTTTCTATTTAGGTCTATTGTGTCACGCTTGAGTGTTGATCAATGTTTGAGTTGCGATCATTGTCACGAAGTTTGGAACAAGCTTTGTGTTTCATGGGAACGAATACGTCGTTAAAACGAAATTATTCGAATTATAATTAGTCGCAGCGGAAAAACAAATGTTTGCATTTCAAATAAAAACATGGTCTTGTATATGGTGCAGTTGATTTTTTTAAAGAGTTAATATACATTAGTTTGGAAAAATATTTTGTTTTTAAATAAGTCGAGTCTTTCATAATGATCGTTATGAAAGACTCCACATATTTAAAAATAAAATATTTTGCCACCTTACTTTTTTCGCGCGGGGAGCCATTTTAAATTCATCACTAATTATTAATGTTTTGGATACCAAAACATGTAAATGTTTATAAATATTTTCGATAGTTGAACGAAATTGAATTACAGCAAATGGATTTCTAAAAATTTGTAAAATTCGATTATTAAAATGACGTCACTAAGTACTGTCTAATAACAGTTTTTACATAAAATTGAGATTTCCATGATCTGTTTTCTCTTTCCATCTATTTGTAAATTTCTTAATATTCAGAAGACTGGTGGTGAGTTTATTTTAATATTTATTCCTAGTGCAAATAATAGAACGCTTTTTAATTCACGACAACCGAGTATTGAGTTGAAAATCGATAGCATGTACTATATCTAATGAAATAATCAGCGCAATGAGTTTTCTGAAATTTTCAGTTTGAGATTGCCGCTTTTCTTAATCGAAATGCTTGTAAAATATAGTTTAATTATAATCGTACGAACGAAAACCTTCGATTGCAGATTAATCAACGACTAAAACGCGAGGCAAACGATCTGAATGCTATGTTAAAAGCTTTCGTATTACCTTTTTAACGTTCCGTTTGTAACCCAAAATTCGTCACGTCAGAAATTTAATTAAAACTTCAACTTGTTTATTTATTTACAACATTCATGATTTATTTATGACGCGTATCAGCGATATTTAATCAACACGCTACCTTCATTCTAATCTTGCAAAAAGAATTTCAGCGCGTTCGCGTTTCAATTTATCGGCGTCATCGATTATTTGCCAAAAATAATTTCGTAAGAAACAATTTTCATTAACGAGCGTATACGTTGAAATTCAAATTTTGACGCAAACTTTGGGCTGTCCTTTGAGCGCGACCTTTGAGCTGCGTTTCACGTGCTAAAAAAGCACATACAAGCGAAAATAAAACAAGAGAAAAGTTCGAGATATTTTTGCGCTCTATATTTAATTATGGTTCGATATAATATATAATGAAACGGAATTCATTTCTTAAGTGAATTCCGTTTCATTACGTACCCATTAATGTGTTCGTTGCAATAACAATTAGTTCCATTGCTCCTTGAGGTTCTACCATGAAAATAAGGTATATGAAGGGGAAAACTAATCAAAATAATATTTTAGGGCTACATACAACTTTGCGAATCACTTCAAATTGTGGACCAAATGGGAGAGGGGAGGTTTTATTTAAAGGTCAAGGGCTCCAAACTCGGATAAACATGTTTTTAAAAAAGGTCATTATTAAGTGAAAGACCATATTTTTTAAGTTTAGTAACGATTTTTTCCGGTACTGTATCTTCATTTTCCTAGGCGGAGAAAGGTTATAAATTTTCACTGAACAAATGTATTTGTATATTTTTTTAAAGTAAATTAAGATAACTGTAAGTTTATATCATTTTATTTCTTATATCAGTTTGGAGCACTAGCCCTCTTTAAAAATGTTCACCCATTCATCCCATAATTTGAAATATCTCATCAAGTGGCACCTAACCCTAAAATATCGTTTAAATTGAATAATTCATCGTGTACTTTATAGTAGTAGACCCCCCCCTCAATTTCTGCCACGTTTGTAGTCGTATATAATAGTAGATTGTCCGAGGAGGTCGGGGCGGAGCCTATATCGGATAATCGAAAACTCGGATAACACGGATGATGATCTAATAGGATTTTCAAATTTAAACGAAGACAATAAATATGTAATAATATAATATCAAAACGTTTACATGTAATCTCTGATTCACGTCTGTTTAAGGTTACTCAATCTTTTTTTGGACGCAATACCTCTTCATCGCTTCAATAGCATTGGAGTTATCCGAGGTTTTCCGTATTAACCGAGGTGCCATCTCGGTTAACACGGATGCCTCGGTTATAGGGACCTCGGTTAACACGGAAGCTCGGATAATCGAGGCTCGGATAATCGGGGTTATACTGTAGTCTGAATTTTCAATTGAAATAGTACTTCATACCACCAAAACAGTGTCTCGTACACATAAAATGGTAACTTTTACCACTTTGTTTTCTCAGTGTGGGGAAAAACGTGGAGATAATGATTCGTTCTTTCGAATTATAAAAAAAATGAAATCTTCTGCCAGTTGTAATGTGATTAAATGTACAACGCTGATTTCGATGACATAAAATAACAATTAAAAATACAAATGTCAGCACTGCAAATGTCAACTGCAGTTACCAAAGGCAGATTAAAAAAATTATTGTCAATCAATTTCTGTAATGATTCGCAGGGTCCTTTTGAGCCTTGTTTTTTAATCGGACTGTTCAAACGCTGGGGATTTCAAACGCACGTACGCTCTCTTTTTGCCACAATGCAAATAAAGTTGCGATATTAAAGTAATAAATGAAAAACAAAATGTGTTTGAACGGTGTGAATGGGCGCGACACTTATCCAGCGGTGAAAAAATTCCGCACCAACGGCGCCCGAAGAATCGGTAGCTGGAACAGAAACTTCAATAACGCGCGAATTCACTCGCGGAATAATTAAAATTTTCGTCATCCTGATAAGATTGTTGCATCGTCGTTGATTAATTTTCACGTTGTCGTATCAACTTTAATATACTTCGTTATAACTTGCGGAATACTAACAAGCGAATTACCTAACAGTAGAGATGAATGAATCTTGTTACAGTAGTGGTGAGTTATTACGTTCTCATTAGCATACAGTTGTTGATGTTGAATGAACATTAACTCAAAGTTATATTGCGCTCGATTCCAAACATGCATTCTTATTTCCGCGTTACAGTATATTTTGCGACAAATCGCCGCACAAATTTAATCTGCACACAAATTGTCATGCCGCTGTGCAGCTGAGGTTGATTGAAAGCTATGATTAGATTGAGATTAAATTTTCTGGACAACGTTAGTTAAACTTATTGTATAAGTGCATTGTTAAAACTTGCTCATCCGTGTCATGAATATATTAAAGTGCGCTTTCTTAAACTATTATATGACTTCTCATTTGAATTTATTTTCCTATGATTTTACTTTTCGAATTGGCAATCCATTGCATGCAGATATGTTAAGTTTTTTCCCATTCTTTTTATTGCATTCCTCTAAAATTGACTTGCATAAAATGAAGGACAAAAATATCAGTAACGACGTCGAGAATTATATCGCTGTTTGTCATGTACATATCTTGTTTACGCAAACATTTGCCCCATTTCCAGTTTACATTTTGTCGTTCATTGTACATAATTGTTACAAAAATATCTATGGTAATCGCGTAAAAGTACTTACAAATTGAACGGATACATTCGTATGCACACTTGTATTTATAAACATTGAAGTGTAACACAAACCTCATTCCTGAAAATATAATTCAATTTTTGATTACCGTAATTCCACCATATTTTATCAAGTAACGTCAAAAGTCGTACAGGACACAGTTCGAATGAGTTTGACCGATATATTTTAAGTACTGGATGCAATTCTGGTTTCTGTTACCCTTGTTTGGTAACCTTTTGTTTCAGACTGTGTTGATAAATGCGAAGCAAAAAAATGCAACGATAAACAGAACATTATGAATGATCAACGCAAAAACGACAATCGACGAGACGAGAGGAGAAGCGTCAATTGCTTTGTGCTCATAGATACGTGATACTTTTTGTTCAATCTGTTCTGAAAGTGGGCCTTTTGAGTGGCTGTAAAGCGAGCGCAAAGTGGTTTATTTACGCCCTAGAGTGAACGAGCGAAATGTGCTCGTTCATTTCCACGTTTTTCGCTCGCTTATTGTTCGATCATACTGCGCGCCCGCGGGTTCACCCTGGAACATAAATAATCCACTTTGCAGCCAGTTGGCAGACAGATATTAGAAATCCCGTTTTAGCTTCGGGTCAGACAAAATAGTTGCACGAAGACGATTCTTTACCTTACTCGTAACAAAAGTACCATTTCTCAAACTGGTAGACCCAAATACGGATGGTCCATTAGAGTTCTGTTTTAATACATGATGCTGATGTTTGATTCAAAATGAGGATATTTGTTGGCTGAGAGGCTTTTTCCCAATGAAATCTATTTGAATTTCGTTGTCCGAAAAGTTTGTATGGCATCTGAATTACAGTTGGACGAGGTTCTGAAAAGTAAATGGGAAATATGTAGCCAACTAATCTGAAGAGTAAAATATTTCATATTTTGAAAACTATGTGCACTAGATGTTAATTTGTTTAAAGAATTAATATACTTAGCTTATTGGTTCAAATTTCTGCAAAATTTGGAATTAATATCTACGATTTTTTTATTTTTAATGTATATTGACACAACATTCTTATAGGTAATAGAGATTGGAGCATGTTACCCGTTTTTGTTTTGAACAACATGATTCATTGTAAAGCTAGAACCATGCTTGTTTCTGAGAACCAAACTTTTAATTGACGCAAAAATAAGTGTTTTATTTTAAAACACATTTGTCCTCGATTTAAAAACACTTTTATGCGTTTTGAATGCTTCCATGCTAAATCTTATGCAAAATGCTTAAACTGTTTTAATTTATACATTTCTTCGTAAAACGCTTATAGGTGTTTTACCATATACTGCCTATGCAGTATATGGTAAATAAAGCCTATGCTTCAATACAGTTTGATTCTGTTTGAATGTCTCTTTTTGAGTTTTTCATCGGTAAAACGACATATTATGCAAAAGGGATTTATTGTGTTTTTGATTGGGTTTCTTTCAGACATTGTCAACATTTCCGAATTCCAGATTTCAAATCCCAAAATTCACTAACATACATATTTCTGTCTTGAAAGTGTAACCCTCTCCTTGTCTTGTGACCAATATGAAAATCATAATTATATTAATCTCGCACTAATGTCTCACCGCAATTCGATATCATTTTAATTCAATCGTCAGTTACCATTAGTCCAGTTATCAGTACAAGTTGAAATCCCCAACACTTTATAGTCTATCACTTAAACTATGTCCCAACTGCGAATTCAACGAGCCACTCTCGAAAATTCAATAATTCCATTAATTGCTTCTTTCGCAATTGAAAAATGACCGAAGAATGCCGCGTGCGTGCCGGACAAGCTTAACCGTTCAAGCACTCCAATTAATATCATTCGCAATGTTAAATATACCCTGTCCATAAACACTTGTTTTGCGTTCTCCAGCAAAAATGCAAATAAGAATGGGATCATTAATATCGAATCATATTTCTGTGGTTATGGTCTTCGCAATACCTTTTCGTGACTAAAATGTTTTTACATTAACTGCTTTTATTTAACATATTGTGCTTATTACAAATGTTATCTTTTCCTTTGATTTAACCCGTTTTCAGTGTTAGTAATTAATATTATCTAACCAATTTTATCTTTTTTATTCGTTTTTAAATAGGACATGCTTTTATTTTTAATGCATATATTAAATTCTTTCATCATCCACTCCTCTGTTCCTTGTCAGATTTTGCGACAGAATTCATTACCCCCGAAACCGTCTTCCCTTTTTCAGTGTCCATTTCTCATAATAAAAGAATCGTTATCATCGGACACACCGTCAAATGCAACCAGTGCCTGACGTCAATCTGATGGCGAACTTTAATCAGACCCTTTGTCGTTATCCCTTAATTTCATTCTAATATCATATTCAGGAAGGACGTCTAATTTTGAAGCCCATCATTTTTTTCCATTTCAGGTAATAAACCTTTGCTGAAACTGTTGTAATTTCAATAACGATCGCACAAGGTCGTTATATTCCTATTGAAATCCTATTGGAATCGAACTGTTCTTAATGAAAACATTATATCTTTCCGCACATATTGAAAACGTGATCTGTTACATAAGTATGCTACCAATTTTATTTGAAAAATGAAAAATGAATTCCAGGAAAGAATTATCCCTAATGGAACAGCGATGCGAAATCGACATTGAATCCATGTCGAGCTGACTCGCGGAAACATTGAATTGATGTTGAATCAACGTCTCAATGTCCCTTCAGTTGACATCGAATCGACGTGGATGCCATCGATGTTGATTCTATGTCTCATTCGACGTGGAATCGACTTTGATTCAATGTCGATGTCAACATCAATTCGATGTCGATTCAATGTCGATGTTAACATTAAATCAACATCAATTTAATGTCAAATGAGACACTGAATCAACGTCGATGGAATCGACGTCGATTCGATGTCGACTGAAGGGACATTGAGACGTTGATTCAACGTCAATTCAATATTTCCACGAGTCAGCATCGTCGATTCAATGTCGATTTCGCATCGCTGTTCCGTTAGAGATTATATAGTTCAACAGATTATCTTTGCACAAATCTGAATAGAAAACTACATCGGAGTAACTGAAAGATGTGTCGATAAAAGAGGAAACATAGCCGTAGCAACACCTCCTGTAGATGGTAATCTTTATCTTTCAGACAGTAATTTTAGCTAGCTAGATTGTAACCCTAAAATGCAGATGGTAATTCTAACCATCTAAAATCTACTTGTTATTCCTTACCATTCCAATGGTTATTTTTGCCATCTATTTTGCCGACTGTCTGGAACATTGATCTGCATACGTCCGAAATTAAAGTCATAGTTGTAGAAAGACTTCTGTATCTTCAGTTTTTTTATATTTATAGCACAAGTTATATAGCAAAAGCCCTAAGAGAATAATGTTTTAGAAACATTTTAGCAACGCTTTAAAAACGGGAACGTTTCTAAAACGTTATGTTCTATCGAGAAAGTAATGTATCAGAATAACACTGCGGCGGTCTTAAATACAACTACATTTGTCGATGCACTCTCATTCTCATTAACTTTATTGATCTTTAAGATAAGTTAATCCTTGACATAACCCTAATCTTTCGTGTGCTTGCATGTAGTTTCTTGAAAAATCGTATAGTTAAATCGCGACAAATCATTAATTATTAATATTCTTTATTGCATACAATAAAGCATGAAAATTAAACAAATTAATTAAAATAATTTGTCATAATAATTATATATTCGATTATCAATATTCAGATGTTCAAGTGTATGGTTACGTTACCGTAAACAAGATCATCGAGCAAGATCGGTCCGCGTGATCCGGGCGCATCACAAAACAAAACGGACCTCTTCTGGTCTCTTTGTAAAGGAAAAAGTCTTTTATTAACGACAGAACTCGGCAGAGAATTTGTCAGCTTTCCAGTCAATTTTCTTTCTCCGATTTCTCCATAAAATATCTATGAATCTGTTGCAGAACTACCACTAATCGCCATTTAGACAGAGGATATTTGTCATAACATTATTAATAATTTTCTTCGTTATTTGGACGGTGTCTTGCGTTTTTTTGCACATACCTAAGCAATGATACCTCGTTGACAATATATGTTAGTTTCAATTTCTAGGTGATATGGGGGGTACGGATTAACTACTTTAAGTCAACGTATCTCGATAGATTAGGTTTCTTGTTCCTTTATGGTGTTTCGGAAATTCAATGTTAATAATACATAAGTGACTGATAATTACCCGGGGGTATTTTTCTTACCCAATGGACACATCTATGTTTCAGATTCGAAATGTCTGCTACCGCAGCAGACTTTTAGTCAGGGTAAGAAATGTATCGCCTGATACTGAACTAACTTTTATTGCGCAACAGTAATTTGATTTCACTCTAACCCTGTGGTGGGGGTAAAATCACTCTCTTCCTAAATACATTGCAGTTGTCCTACCCTGCTTTTAGTTTAATTCGCAGCGTGCTTTATTTGCGTGCGATAAGTATAAAAATGAATTACCGGCAAAATAGGCGACCATGGCTATGAGTGCGACCGTGATGAGTATGAGGACGATGGAGAAGCACTTCCAGGAGCAGCGGTGTTGGCATCGCTTGTCTATGTGGAAGCGCGAGGGCGAGTACGGCGAGTAGTGGGCCGAGACGGTGGCGGCGCGCAGCGGGAACCCAGGCATATGCACAAGAGACTGGCTGCAGGGCGCCTGGCCGCCGCTGCCGGCGCAGTTGTCGACGTTCGCCATCGGACCCCCGAGCGCCCCGACGGTCACCTGCTGTTGCTGCAACTGTTGCGGCTGCTGCGGCGCCGGCGGCTGTTGCTGCGGTGGCGGCAACCTGCGCAATCATTATATCCATCATCGTTATTAACTCCAACTCGCATCAACATCCAAACTTAGGCGACGCGCGAATTTGCGGTCAGACTGTTAGCGTGCCCCACAAAAAAAAACAAAATAAAACGAACAAGTGAACAGATAAATGAGTTGTTTTTTAATTAATTTAACAATACATTCTGCGGTTAATTATAAATCATCAGTTAATTTGGGCGTAGCCCAAATGTGCACATTGATAAAAAGTGCCCATATCTCATAGCCCAAAAAGACAAGAAATTTTATCTCATAAAAAAAGTGTTAACGAGATAAAGAATGTGATAACAATAATTGTTTATTAAAGGTAATATATAATAGCTCTATACAAGTTCTTATAGCGTAGGCGGTAGGTCTCTCTTGGAATACCCGCGTGAAAAAAGTAAGCTGGCATAAGTATGCACTCTTAAAAATATCAATTCCACCACAAGAGGAATGTCTTCTTGTTGAAATTCATCTTGTGACAGTCATATTAAGACTAAAACGACGCACGAGTTGTTCAAGATAACAGCTTATTCGTTGCCATGTAAACTTATATTCAATTTTGAAGAAAAATCAAAAAGGCTGACCGAATCCGGCTGTCACAGGAGGATTTTCCCTCCCAATAATCGATGCCGGTAGGTGGCGCCGATCCAGAGAAAAAACGTGACTTCCAAGCGGTCAC
This sequence comes from Ceratoteleas bidentatus, assembly GCA_022817645.1. NCBI lineage: Eukaryota > Metazoa > Arthropoda > Insecta > Hymenoptera > Scelionidae > Ceratoteleas > Ceratoteleas bidentatus. Next base: position 20,857 of record JABFPB010002028.1, read on the forward strand.
CCATCCAATTATTGATCACGCCCAACGTGGCTTAACTTCGGTGTTCTAATGTGATCCGGTTTTACCACGCCAGCTAACCTGCCGGTGACTGTTCAACATGTTTGGACTATTGCTCCGACCTAAACTAAGTTCCGTATAAATATGAGATGTCATGGAATGTATTCTGCATACTTCATCGAAACAAATGAGTAAATTAAATGAAAAGCGAGAAGTGTCACGTTTTAGTAACATAAAAAGATAAATAAGGTTGATGATATGATTGTGAACTCTTGTAAATAAATGAATATTTATCTGATAACTTATTTTCGATTTTACTCGTTTTCCAACAAGTTGCCAGAGTCGGATTTGTTGCCAGACTCTTACCAGAATGTTGCCAGACTCTTTTTTTCTACGCGGGTAGGTACAGTTATCTTTTACGTTTTAAGTGATGGCACATCGTAATTGAACTGTGAGTAAAAATTATTTTACTTCACCGTTTCTCCAATGACATAGAAATAATTTATGAAAAAAAGTTAGTTAGAGTTATTAAAGCTATTTAAATATTACATTTATTATCGATGAAAAATAAGGTTGAATAATAAAATATACATACAATTTAAAAAGATCTGGACATTCACACTGGTTTCACAAAGTGAAAAATTAATCTTAATTTTAATTAAATCTAAATTTAATGGGAGTATTGTATATGTTATCAAATTAAGAATGTAGACAATGTTTCTTGGATATAATTGCGAATATTTTTGTTTTCACTCTAGTCACTTTGTCAAACCGGTTTGAGCTCCAAAATAAGAAACAATGATAAACACGGATAACAGAATTCTTATTAGGAAATGAAACACTGTGCCGAAACGAAAAGAGTGTCGGATTTCCTGATTAAAGAGGAAATTGAATACATTAACCTAAAGTAATACGAAAGCATCTATCGATTTTCTTAAAATCTCGCAATGAAAGTATTAAAAAAACAATTATTAAAACAAGCATCAAAATATTAAAGGATTTTTAAACAGTTTGTATAAATATGGCCATATTAGCATGTAGAACTAACTCATTAAGGTGATGTCTCAAGTCTGCTTCCACGGTGTTAGTGTCTTTGTTAATAAAAAAAGTATGATCAATCATTTC
>JABFPB010002029.1:0-21973 GCA_022817645.1 Ceratoteleas bidentatus
AAATCAACATTGAGATATGTCGATTCGATGTCGATGCAAAATGTCGAATCGACATTAACCCATCGACATCGATTCGATGTTATCTGAGCGGACATTGAGACATTGATTCGACACCGATTCAACATCGATTCGACATCTGCACTGACATCGAATCAATGTCGATTTTCTGGTTGTTCCGTTAGGGAAGATTGACATTGGAGAACGGTGTAATGGTAATTGAAACGCAGTTAGTCAAATATTTCCGTTTTCCGCGATAATTCGTTCGCCTTTGTCAAGAACGATTCGACGTCTTCCGGAACGGTATCAGTAAAACCTCATGACAATGGCTCTTAGTCCCAATTTAGCGCAGCACAATTTATCACCACGTAACAAAAGTTAAACGCCGCATTATAACCTGGAATTACTTATCGTAAATTTGTGGAAAAAGTGAAATTTTTGCCGCGCTAACGGCCCCGCGGCCCAACCAGAACCTGTGTACCCCGGTACCAATGTTTAGTGCCGCGGCAGTATACACTCATTGCAGTAGTAAAGTACAAAGTTTCTAATGTCAGTGCATTATTACTTTATATTCCTTTAACTATTCGCTGAAACATTACGTTTTATGCTTATGGTAGCAATAACCACGCGAGCAACGAAACACAGTTACACGGACTTTTTCCCCGCCTAAATGAATGGGACTGGAAATGAAACGGCGGCGCGCGTTGAAATCTGTCGGATATGACGTCGCGAGGCCATTAAGCACGCGGAGCACTTAATATCGAGGCGTTACGTCGCTCGTTTGACGAAAGATTAGACGCCGACGTTGGAGATAAGATACTGCCGACGACGCCGTAATGTTACCACCTCACCTGATTCCCAGTAAGCGATCATCCTTTTAGATACCACTCCGACACGTCGCTACTCATCTCCAGAGCGCAGACTGCGATTGGTTGCACTCAATCCAGAGTCACTCCAGACACAATGCGTGTTCGCGCGAATCAATTTTGCCGGGAATTACAGTATCAACAGGGTTTTTGTGTCGGCGTTAGCACGCTGGCGAAGAGCGAATCTCGTTGATAAACAGACGTGAAAATCGGTTTCGCGGTGGAAAAGAGGAGGCGTTTCTTGTTTCGCATCGGTTTCGGAAACGCGTTCTTTCGTGAAAGCAAAGGTAAACAACTCGTATCAGCTGCAACTGCTCATTAGAATAAACAGCTTTGTAGAGAATGGCAACGGGTACGTGCTTTGGCATCAAACAATTAGCGACTAATAACTAACATAACTATGTTAAGTACACATATCTGTAATATGATGACACGATGCGTTGCACAAGTTCCTCGCAAATCATACATCTCGTGGCGAAGTTGCCTTCGTCAAAGACCGAGACAAGTATCATCTCAAGTTATTGCGGCATGTAAATAATCGTGCGCCGCGCATGAATATTTAACGAGCATAAAGTGATATTGCATTAAATTCGTAAAAGACGCATTGCGCAAGACGTTTTTAGTGCGGCATATCCGCCGCGCTGTTTGCGGCCCGCGATTTAGAAGGACAATCGCACGTAATGATAACAGCGGCGGGCGCAACGTACGGCATTATTATGCAAAGGTGCCTTCCACTTTAAGGGCGTAGCGGAGAAGAATGGCGAGTATACGTCGATGAGTACGGGGAATGCGAAGCGCGCCGGTTCCTCGGCGTTTCCGTTTGCGAAGGTGCCGCGCGACCTTCCTCAGAGCGTAACAGAAGCCGCGCGTTAAGGCTAACTAAGGGCGGGGTAATGAAATTACACATGCTCTTTATGCCCCGGCAATTAATTTATTCCGACGTCACATCTCGGCGCGCGTTTTACAGACACACATCATCCCATTACACCAGATTCCCCGACAGTTCATTTTACGGACATTTTATCGCCTAATTCAGCGACGAGACCCGAGGTAATTTATCGTCTTTTTGGCCGAGAGGATCTGATGCTCAGAATGTCAAATGGCGATAATGTTTCGAAGACTTTTGATATTCATCCCTTATTACATCGACGTGAAGTGATTTTCATGAACCTAATAATTATGGTTGAGTGAATGGTAATATTATGGAAATGTAACGTTAGGATTGGAGTGAGATTTGTTTCGTTTTTGTTGAATGTTAGAGTTTGTTGAATAGGGTTATTTAATGGAGTTGTTACTTGTGAGATAGATTAGTATGTTTATAGGTAATCACAATTATATTCGAAAGAATGTAATGTTTTGTTAAAAAATAGATAATTTCGAAACAGGGTGTAGTAGAAAAATGTATACACGATTACGACAAGTTATCAATTAATTTATTCCAAAATATTCAAGCCGTTTCATTATACCCAATCTATAATTATTTAGCTCTTTCGTCACGTAATAATTAAAAGGTAGCACGTTTTCTGCGATAACATTTTATGCTAATTAAATAGTTTTTATTTCCACTTGTATTTCGTATAGTCTTCGCATGTATCGTGTCTGCTCCTGTAGTATGTCAAAACTTTATACAACTGTTACCAAACACGGCTAAACTTTGAACATCGGCGAATAAATACGACGTTATATAATAAATACATATGTTCAACAACACAATTTTAAGCAATAACAAAATGTATTCTACAAAGTTCATTCCAGCGAAATTTATAAATCTCGAATGAAACCATGCAATTTATTGAGCTGCATTTGAGATATTCAATGATACTGCAAAATGCATTTGTTTTCGAAAGTGACTTCTCTAACAGTTATTTGTTATAACACTTTATTCAGGGTAAACATTTTGTTTGATAGATTGCCTTTTACATCCAAATTATATTTACTTGCATCTACGATTTGTGCATAATAAGTATTATTTATTTACAACCTGGTTCAATATTCTAAAAATAATCTTTTTGTAAATCAAAAAGAACAGAATCTATTTGTAAATCAAAATATTCTCTAAAAAACTTCACAGTTTTCTATAAATGCAATGAGATCATATGCATAAAGTACTTATAAAAATATACTGATAGCAATAATTTCTTCACATTTGCAGAATTTCAACGAAATATATTCAGTCAAATTAGTCAAATGAATGCTCGACGGATTTCCTGACTTTCGCAGGAATAGGCCATAAATAAATACCACGTAAACATTTCAATTCACTTGAAGATTTAAAAGAACTGCAAACGTTCGAAATCGAGTTTAAGTCTAGCGTACGAAAATGCGCGAAGGATGTTGTTTCGAAAATCGCACTATGTCATCGTAACGATAAGAAAGCTGCAAATTCAGGTCTGCTTTATTGGCCGAGAGGAGAATTTCACAGCGCCAAACTTCTCTAACTCCAATGCGATCTTAAAGCTGACTCATTCGGCTAACTCCGGCGGAGAGCTTTTTTGCAAGTTTGCGAAAAGTGCTTCCTGAGAGTCACGTTTATGTTGGTTTTAAATCCATCGGGTAATTCAAAAGTTAAAGTGGCTCCGTTGTCGAAATCTACTGGCAAATAAAGATGAGTGAAATGATGCAAAGAAGAGCGAACGGTTTCCAAATCGATGTAACACTTACTCAAGTTACTTGTTCCAGTTAACGTCCTGAAAAGCAAAGTTACCATCAAAATCTGTTTTAACATCAAAAAATAATTAAACATCATCCAAGATTTGTAATCGAATTTACCTCTGGAAACAAAACCACGTTACTGCGCGTCGTCGAGCGTTTCAAATTTCTTTTCTCGTCGACGTTTTCGGCCGGAAATCTGAACGAGGTGGCTTGTTCTTGACGGTTTTCTTTCGGGAAAAATGATACTCCGCTCTCGGACACGTAAGATTCAGCCGATAAATCGGTAAACCTCATTTTGCCTCTAATGCTGTTGTCGAATTTCGGATAAGCTGCAGCCCTGTTTGTGTAGCCATTGACGATGCTGCCATCTGCAATCAGAAACATTGTTACACAGACAAACACGATCGCCACGGTTCGATAATCCCGAATTAATGTACCTCTTTTTTCGGAAAACGCAGGCTCCAAGTAGTTCTTATATATGCTCTCGACTCCGCGAAAAAGCCGAAAGAATCCGCCATTATGGTTATTTAGATACTCGACGAGATCGCTGGGATTTCGTGGGCACTTGGAATATTCGCGGTAACAGGTGTTTGAGTTTCCCCTGTTGCTATATCCCAATATTGCTGCCTTGGCGAAATTCAGTAATGGAAACGTCCCGGTAGTATCGAACGTGTTTAACAGACTAAAACATCGATAAACATTGTACGATGAAAAGTTAATCGTCAACAGTTCTGCTTTTAACTAGATTGAACGCCACGGGTAATACAGTGTGTAAACTATTGTAACAATTGTTTACTCAAAAAGAATGTAGAAAACACAATTACGGAACATATACGGCAAAATGTTACTCTTTACAAACAGCTAACATTGAGGAAGTTTTAGTAAAATGAGTTTGTTTTAAACAATTATTGAACAAATTAACTATTTTGTAATAAGAGCAATAGATCTATATACAATTTTATGAGCCATTCAGTTTCAATTTTGTAATTTGATCAATTACAATATGTCAGAAAGAGACAGAAAGAGTTTAACTTCGTTGATCAGTTTCTTACTACAACTTCATAAACATTATATAACATATGTATGTAAATTACAAAATCAATTTTATTTCGTAGCACATATAACTTTATGATAATTTCTTCCAGTTTTAATCCTTAAATTCAGTTTTTGCAGTATCTGTCTTTTTAGTCGCTAATTTGACTGCTATAACCAGATGAAACGTGAAAACCATTTTGCGGCAAAAATAAATCGATATACGTAATTGTACCCAACGAGCGTGTTTCTTCCGAGTTCAATCAGAGATGACGTGGTAGATCGTGTGTAATCGGTGTCGCTACTCGGTATAACTCCGGCTGCCACTTCGCAGAGTATACGAGGAATACACTTCAAGTCATCGTAGCGAGAAATCGAGGTCAGCGCATTGAACAGAGTTAAACTGGATCCTCCCGACGAAACTTGCTGGGGAGTCAAATATCCCGCCGCTGCGGTCGGATAATGAGCGGGTGGTCTGCCGTATGATGGGCGCTCGGGATTGTACTTGTGCTGGGGGACCGGGAATTTTCATAAAGATTAAAAACATTGTTCAAGGCCGGAGCAGTTTTCACGTGGTTAATTCGGAGAAGGGTTCAGGCGGAAGTGGCATTGAAAGACACAGAAAAAGCATCCACTTAAGTCGCCCCATTAGAGCCTGATCCAATTTAAGAGTTATGAACCGTAAATCTACCTGGTACGGGTGTGATTGAGTTAGATCCTTATCGTTCCTAATCGGATAGTCCTCGGGATCTGACGAGAATATGGAAAATTTCGGCGAGACCGATCTAGAACTTCCCTGGAGGGTTATCGCTTCCACCGCTAACTCGTTCAGGCACCTGCGAAACACGGGACCTTTGGTGAATCTTGAATCGAAGATCTGGGTTCTTAATTTTTAATTACATTGTCAGTTTACTTCCTGGATGTGTTGGCGCGGGTACTAGGGAAACTAGTTCAATAGAAAAACGCATTTGCAATAAAAAGGTTGTAAAGTGGAACTGGTTTATGCGTGACTTTAAATCTCTCACTTTGAAAAGTACTTTGCTTCAATTGAATAAAAATTGTGTCTTTTATGAGTTCTACAACAGTAGTTGGAAAAAACACGTGCAGGAGACTCAGGTTTTTCATGTCGATTCATATTTCTTCTTTTTGAGAAGAAAATTCGAATTTAGATCACGCGGTGCCGAAAATGCAACTTTTGGTACTAGGGCGTTTTCGAAAATTATGTTTTAGGCTCCCTGTGACATAATAATATATATTATGGCATGCGGGCCCGCAAAGTGCACTTTTCAGTCCTAGGGCGTTTTGGAAAAAGTTCATTTTTCGCGCCCTTGTCAAAGTTGTTCATATCTTCCCGAGGGAAGTAATATAATAATTTCTTTACTTTTACTTCCCGACGGAATTAATATTTCCGACCCGAGAGGTCGAAAATTGAGTACTTTCCATGCACATGATACGAAAATTGATTTTTCTCAATGAGATTAAGGTTAGAATTTAGTTTTCAATTTTCTTTTCAAAGTAAATAAAAAATGTAATTGGCTACATTTTTCAGGAATGAAATACAAATTTCGGTTCTTAAATAATCGTTGAAATTTATATATTTTGATATATATTATCATTTGGTAAAAAGGTTATCTGATATACATTTTGCGCAATTTGAACAGAACACTCTAAAAATATCCAGTTACAGTAGACGGAATTCGGCAACCATATCCGGAAAATCCGATCAAATATCGCAAGAGAAGAATTCCGGTTACCGTAACCGGATTCTGGCTTGCTGAAGTGAGGTTATGGAAATATAAATCGTCTAACCGTCAGTGAAAATTATTGTTTCGGTAATGAATAAATTTATCGGAATATATTCTTTGGGATCATCCATAAAATACGTTCGCTTTATGGGGGGAAGTGGGCAATCCAATATTGTGACACAGACGAAATTTACATTGCAGAAAATAGACAAAAGTGTTATAATGGTGGGAGGGAGTAAACAATTGGCTAATTTTGCGAACGTATTTTATGGATAGCCCCTTAATGTAAGATGACCATTTTTTAGAGTGAATATAAGAGATTTTGAGAAAAACGAATTCAGTAATTTTCTTGCGATCTTGAAATATTTTCAAGATCGCAAGAAAATTTAAAATATGTAAAAAGAAAAAGTTTCAAAATTAATTTTTTTATTTTTATATTAATCTTTCATATTATTATTCTACTCTAATTCTACTATAGAATAAAGGTACGAAACCACGTTTTACAAATACAAAATTTGCATTTGGTCATTTTTTATATATTTTGAATCAGTACTAATTTAGTCTTACCTGAAAAAATAATTGTTAATTGGTTTTTCGTCAAAAAAACACTTAACTGGTTACGTTTTTTTCCAATTTGGGCAAACTTATTTTTCCTCAAAACCAAAGATATATTCAACGAAACGTATATTCAGATAAAACCAGCTAAATCGTCCTTATTCAGAAAAACCACATAGATACTCATTAAAAATCTACCCAAAAACTTAAATGCAATATTTGCCAGCGAAATGGGATTTCGCTTCATTATCTGACTTCGAAAATATTTCTCACTAAAAATACAATAACATTATACCAAAATACAACACTTTTTAAAACTACAAACGCAATCCCAAAATCATCTCAAACTCTTCTATCCGGCTTACCCTCAACACCCCCGAAATGAAACTTTCCTCACCGTACAAGATCAGTTTGATTGTAAATACTGTTATCCACGTCGAACTGGCAGGCGTGCAACCCAGGAAAACTTGCGCGATTGTCATTAGACGCGGAAGCCAGGCAAATTCCAAGTGTCCCCGCCAAAAGCCAGGCGAATTGCGCCACGACCCCGGCAATCGACATTTTCGCAGTGCCTCGAAACATCGTCCCGGCTGGCGCCGCTCTTACATAATTCGCGTCCGTCTAATCGTCCCCGGCGAATAATTTTTGCGCCGCGTCGTTCCCGTTATCTTCGGCCGTAAAGCCCGGCGCCCGCGCCCCGCCGCCCGAACCTAATTACCTGTTTACCAGCGCCCTGCGTTTGCAATTCGGTCACGCGCGAAATTCATGCCCGCCATTAATCGACCTCCGCAATCGCGACTGTTGCCAAATGTTCGACAATAAAGCAGCCCGGCTGCGTCGTATTAGTTAATCAGACGGGTTTTAATTCGCGTCGCGTACCGAGTTGCCGACGCTCCGAACGATTCTTCAAAACTAATCTACGAAGTTAGGCGTGCTGAAAGCCTGAAGAAAAGCGTGGGCACGGCGCCGTCACTCTCTCTCTGTCTCGTCCGAAGAAATGGCCCACGTCCGCTCGCTCCCGATAAGTGTCACAGTATTCGCACTTTCGAATGCGGCGTCAGGTTGCGTTCGGAGAGCGCCGAAAAAGAAACCGAACATCGGTTGTCCGGGCACATCGGTTTTCCGAATTCGTCATCGACGGCTTTCTTTTCGATCGTCTTTGGTATGCTAAGGTCGTCCGAATACCGAGTTTACTGGGATGACAAAAAATTCGAGGATTACATCATTGGCGTATTTATTTAGAAACTGTGCTTTGTACAAACTTAGATATTAGAAGTCTGGTTTGGGGAATTTTAGGTTCGTTGCGATTTTGAAACTATTTTATAGGAGCCCGTATAGGCATCGAACATTGAATTCACGTGGATTCTACGCGGATCCACGTGGGGGAACATTCGCACGTAGATTCCACGTAGGTTCCTCGTCGAACCTACGTGATTTAGAGGTTTATCTGTTAGGGAATATTCGCAATCGGTCAACTTGTAGTGTCGAAAAGGAAGTACAGTTTTTCGTCAATTACAATTTTGTGCAAAAGGTGTAGGGAAGCAGTCCGATGAGAGTTAAGTTAATAGAATAAATATTAAGTCGCATTTCTAACTATTGTTAAGGCATCGGTACGCTTTGCGAGGATATGAAAATTGATCTTCTAAGTGGAACACAGGCGTGTCGTCGTTACAGCGATAACGTGCATCATGGTTTACTTAATAATCCAGTTTCGTAACTGAATGGTCGCTTTTGCCTTAAATACAATCTTTCCGTAGTCGCAATTTCGTTGATAGAGACTATTGAGAACAAATCAGCTAAATATTTCTCTGGAGATCAGTGCTAAGTACGTTATTATTATTATTACTTTTCGTTTTCCGAAGAAACGTCGTATAACAAAGTTGATCATATTTCTAAATAAATATACTTGACAACATGAAAGAGTCCTACACAAAATTCTCGAGTTACGTCAACGACATCTGTGAAGTCGATTATTTATCTAGGGAAAGTCGGTTACATGACAAAGCGACAACAATTCGTACGTGGATTTTGTCAAAAGATTCGTGCGTCACTCAGCTTTTCCAAATTCGGACACGCTATTAATGTAGTGTGCGAGTTGCGGTTCTCTCGAGGCGTCTTACAAAACGGTGTGTATTTACAATTGTTGTGTCACATACTAATACACTCGTGTGTACTTTCATTCGTCTCTCGGCTTTTTATAGATACTAATCTACCGCTATGTTATCTTCGCATGCTCTTCCTCTCTTCGCCAACTGTCGGCACAACTGAGGACTACCGACAATATCTCCCAAGAATACGCTCAATAAGTAGTTCTCCTTCATCTGATCCGGCGATGATTTATATTCGCTGAAATTTCAAACGAGAAGTCGCATTAATTTGCAATAAATTGAACATCGAAGCAACAAGAGATATTGTCAAATGAAAAATATGTAAACTATTTTGCTAAATGATGGGTCTTCAGTTTAATGAGCGACGCTCATAATTAACGACGTAATGTTTAAGAAACGCATTCATCAAAGTGACAATTTATGCGACCTAAGAATAGGTTTGAAGGCCTTGTCGGGAAAGGTTAAATTATTATGGCAGGAATGATTTTTACGAACATAGCTTATAACTATTGTAACCCGGAAAAAACATTAATAAAATTTTATAGTGTTTTCTGTGAGAACGACTTTGAGATAAAATAATTATGCATTCATTATAGTTTTTACGTCTAAATTATACCGAAAATGGTAAACAGAGACAGATTACACGGTTATGAAATATAAGCTGGATTTGGGAGTGGACGATTTCGGTTCGAATATATATTAAGAGATGTCAATGAAATTAAATGACTGATGAGATCATATGTAATCTAATTTGACCACTCTGACTTCTTTTGAGTTTATACATATTAATAATAATTGTGCAGAAGGTTATGCAATAAATAATATTCTTTAAAATGTTTCCTGTTTTACCGATACTCGATATGATTTTTCATAATTCAGGTTGAACTTATTCCTAATTTAATAGAAACTAAAAAAATGTTCTTATCAGTGTAATGTTACAACATATAATAAATTAGAAGTGTAGAAGACAATGATTAGGTATTAGATACATTTCAGCAGCATCATCGTTATAATGAAAGTTGTGTTAGGTCAAAGACACTTTCCTATGTTCTTTAGTGTAAAGAAGTAATGCAATTAATCTTAATCACAAAGTCACGTATATCTTGTACGTAAAGAGTTAAACTTAGTTTCCTTTGCACAGAGAAAAATTCTAACAAGAACAGTGTTTTGCTTTTATCTGAATTTCAATACTGAACTGTGACATTTTTTATATTGAAATATATCAATTTCTAATTTTTAATAAAACCAAATTCATTTCAGTCAGACTGATTTTATCAACCGGAATTGTATTTTACATTACACTATAATTCGAAGTACTTGAATCTTAACTTACAAATTATACATTAAATTATGACGTAAATTACTATGTACCTAATTATCTCCATAATTTTGCGATTCAGTATTAATTGGATGTAATAAACATGCTTTAGCGTAGATTTTAACGTACTCAAAATGTAATTCACCTCCGGCTAAAGGTTGACTTTGATGGTAACATTTATACGATTATTTAATAGGTCAAATGCCCAAGTTCATTTGACGTGAGGCAATTACTAATTATGATCAATAAAACGAAATTTACAAAATAATGCCACAGTGTCAATCACGTTATGAATTGCATTTCTTCAATGCTGTATTTACAGTTTTGTAAATGAAATGTGAAACAAACGTATTCATTTCAATACATCCATTCAACGTTTTTAAAGCATAGCTTTAAAAACTTTTACATCAATAGATAAACTGACGTATTGCGTAATCCTGCAAAAAACTCTCGTCATGCATATCTAAATTTAATACTGCTGCTGTAAGTTCAAACAATAACTGACAAGTGGTAAAAACTCTGCTTCAACATTCATTAAGCTAATTATCTTGTATTCTGTTGGGTCCGCAGATAATGCGAAGGTTTCCTTCGACTAGAGGTGTAGGCTCCCAATGGTTTTCTGATTGGGATTTAAAGAGACTTAAGTTCCTAAGGTCAGTTAAGAGGAAGTAACAGGAAAACGCGTTTCGAATTAAACCATCGACCCAAGTGATTTCCTCTCAGAGAAAATAACACGTAGTCGCAGAAAATACACTAATACAAACGAATGGGAATCTCCCTAATTATTCATAATGCTGGTAATCAGGGAAAAGTAATCTGATTTGGTTCAGACGACATTAAGGCGATTATTACATTAAATTAATAACAACTTTTTAATCTACTTTGCCGAAACATTGAAATTTATATGCACGCTCGTTTTTACACCACTGGAAAAACCGGCTTTATGTTTTATGTCCTATTTAAAAAAGTTATTTTGCATCATTTTGAAAAAAAAACGCTTCTGAAATTATGTCACGCGTCCCTTACGTAATTCTCAAACCATATTATTCCTACTTCCATTCTATCACTTCAGACTTTTCCAAAGTATAACAGAAAACATAATCAAATAAAATTAACCTTTTCGACGGAAAAAGCACATTACTGTACATTTACAACGAAAACATGTATGTTTTCGGTTAATGTTCCACACAAGCAACTTCTTTTTTACGGAAAAAGCTGACTCGACTCCGTCGAGAATTTGTTCGGCAAACGCCCGATTTGCATTCCACCGCCTAATATTCCTTACTTGAAAATATTCGTCCAGTCCATTTCACTTTGCCTACTTTTCCTCAGCATGGCTTTTTGCGCGTAACTAGAGCAGACCCTTTCGTAGATGCAAACGTTATTGCCCATCTCGTTTACGAGTTTTTTCTCGATTTCGCCGGCGTCCAAGATTTCCTCGACGGGCAGCAGCTCTTCCGACCTCTTCGCACGGCTCATGTACGTTTCTGCAAAAATAACGGGCACAGTCACTCGTGACGAAGAAGCACCGAGACAAACGGGCGATGGCGAAGTAATGATTTCCGCCAGGCCAAGTAATTACAGGCAAACAAAAACGGCGCACGAAAGTGACAATTATGGAAACGCGCGAGCCCAGTTTTCCGACCAGTTTCCGTGCAAAGAACCGCAAGGTCGGAGTCATTTGTCAAATAATTATGTCATTAGTTACAGCATATCAACGCGCTATTGAAGAACCCGTGGAACAAGTGGAACACTTTCGCTTTCGATTCGCCGTTTCCTACGCGAGGGAAAGACGTTCCGTAAACTGCACACGTGGTCCGACAGGCGTCGCTGTCTCGACAATGACGTTGACACAAAACGAACACGAAAAACACTAAATTTGTTTTTTGCCATCTCCGTTCGGCATGATTATCGTTCGATTCAATGAAGTCCTCGATCATTTCAATTTTTAATCCGAAACAAAAACGGGCGAAAAAACTTAATATAGTTCCCCCGAAAAGACGTGTTTTTGGTTATTTTCGGGCGGATCGTCACGGTTGCTTTTTGTCGACGTGAAACGCCGAACATTAGCATCCAAATAATGCCTTTACTCCGCGATTGACCACGCGCATGCTTTTTTCGATTTCGTTTGGTCCCGATAACGATCTATGAATAAAATTTCCGTCTCCGCTTAAGCAGTATTACGACGGCTTTTGCGTCGTGCGCAAAACCGTCGCGTGCTCTTTTGCACGCGAAATCCTTTCATCTTCGGGATCACACCGATCCGGCGCATTTTTGTTTATCCGGGAAATGGAGTTTGCATAGTTGCACGCGGATCGATCGAGTTAATTAAAATTACTTACGGGGATTTAAGGAGTACGCGAGTTTCTTGACGAAGTTCGTAATCCGCACGGCGGCTATAATAACAGGAAAACCTACGAGTTGCACCGGCAATTCGAAGAAGGGCTCCTGCGGATTAGGCGCCGCCGTTACGTGAGTCAATGTCACGACACAGCTTAGAATCACGAGGATGATGCCGGGTCGCATGTTTAAGGCTGAAACAAATTGTTTATGAGCAAACATGACAAGCGACGAGTCAATTTTCGTCGGGGAAAAGACAACTGTTATTCCTTATTTCATTCCCAGATAACCAATAAACTGTTCGATACCTAACTCAATCACCAAAAATTTCAGATTCGATATGAAAAATAAATGTGTCAATTCTTCGGCGAAAATATGATCAATTTGCAATTTACCTAACTTTTCCTGCATTGCCGTTTTCCAATGTGCAAACACCCATCCAACATTACAAAACCATAGAAGTCACTTTTAAAAATAGTTTCACTAAATCTACAACTTCAACTTCTCATTTTGAAATCTGCAAAATATCGTTCCGGATATGAAGAACTCAGCGGTGAACAGCGACTTACCTCGTGTAAGTTACATAACCCGCGCGAATATTACAATCGCAAATAAAAAAAATTTGGCAGACTTGGCCGCACATAATCACGTACGTTTCACTTTCAGTAAGCGGCGCCCGGCGCGGAGCGCCTCCGAGGAAATACTCACCAAGTGTCACATTCGCTACTCGGCACAGAAAGCGGTTGTTTCTTAGGTAAAAACTCGGCACTGAATGTTCTCGAGCACGACGGAACTCGAACTCGCACCAATGTGCGATAGAGAGAAAGTAGTCGCGATCCTCGGCGTCGGCGACGTCTGTCCGCCCCTCCTGAGCATTGGCTGACCACGCGTTGCAACACTTTATAGAGTGCGATTTGTAATTCGTGCGTCCTAGGTGCCTTTTTTAACTTGCCCCGCAAGGTCGTGACTTTCCCGCAGGCGGATCCGCGTTGCCGATCACAATGATCGGAACGGATTTCGTACAAAAAGTCGACGATTGCTGACACGACGACGACGAAAAAAGAAGGATTGCTGTCTACCTGCCGATGGCAGACGGATAAATAATGCGCGTTGCAGAAATTTTTACCGATCCGAAGGATTCCGTTGCATTATGGGATTAATCGGACCGCGGTGTTGTAACTGAAATTTGTCGAACATTCCAGCGAGAAATTGATACAATCAATAAATGTCTGTCGTAATGGATATTTAACTACATACGCGTACGCTAATAGAATATCAGTGGGTAGTTAAGCTGAGAGGAAAACCATTGCGTTAAAATTGCCATCTGTTATACGGGTTTTATTATACGCGTTTATACATCATTATACATCACACACACGGTTAAGTGTGATGAAATGTGGTTCGAAGTGTAAATTGTAGCACTGCGTTGGATGTGAAGTGGATTTTTTATTTGCAAGAATTTTGACCCTTGCACACTCTAATGGTAGAAATGTATGTCTGGAAAAATGTGGTTAGTTATGTCATAACTAAGTATAAACATATATGTCATAATTGTAAGTAGTGTTGGCAACCTTTTTTTCCAAAAAGGGGAATGTTCTGTAGTACTTGATGCAAAATTTTTTTACGCATTCGCCTTCATTTTCTCATAAAGGCGAAATATGTTTCATAATTTAGTTAATTACGATATAATGTAGTAATCGTAACTATACGTCAACCTTTAGATTTACTTCGAAAGTCTAATGGTATATATTTGTTCAGAGTTGTAATAAAGAAACGATTTATAGTCTTCGGTTCAACAAATAAACGTTATAATAATGTATATGACGCAGTAATGATAAATGTACATACATAATGAGTATAATATGTAATCACAAATCACTATTTGAAATTCTATCAAAAAGCAATAAGTTATTAGGTGGAGATAGAGGAAACGTTCAATCGATATCATGCAAATAATTGATTTATGCTGGAGCTTTTACCACGAAATACAGTTAACACATTTTATATGAATTTGCATAACGCTCGATATATCGTGAGGTTATAGGAATGCCAAATTATTTTGCTATCAGTCGTGGGTTATTAAGTCAAACGATTAATAATTAGAATTTCAAACTTGAACTCTCCACAGAGATGTGGAAAACCCTCAACAAATAATGCAGGACAAATAACGATCTAAATATTTTGTCAAGCAAGTCGAGCAAGCACCGCAGTGATGTACAATTAATATTGCAGTCAATTCATTTTGTTTTAATATTGTATTCCTTTATTACTGTTCCTTTATTTATTTATGCTGCTATAATTTATAATTGTTTTTAATATCAGTAATAAAAGTCCATAACAAATATTATCATATTTATTGTACCAATTAGGAATAAATTATGACGAATATAAATATGAATACTCCTACCTAATTTGGTTTGTTAATTTGATGTTAATGAGACGAAGTATGTGCTGCCTAATTTAATATAATGTGTTTAGGCCTATTTCAAAATAAGATTACATTCATTTAAGATTACATAACTATAGTTTATGCTAGTTCTAAAGAATTCTAAAAATTTTAGGTAGCCGTGAAAAAGACAAATATTTTAAGGGGATACACTACTGAAAAATGAAGTATGCGTTTAAATTATCAGAAATAATTGAAAATTGAACATATTATATAATTTTCTAAGGTACTTCATGTGATACTTAGTTCAGTTCAGGTGAGACCCCTGTTCCCGAGTAAAAATGTGTAATGTCTGTAAAAAAAGGATCTTGAAACAAATTCTTAATTATCCTTAGGATTCGATAATATTCAATAATATTATTTTAATATTTATTTAATATTTCTATAATATTTTATAATATTTTTATCTTATTTTTATAATATTACTTTAATACTTAAAAAGAATTAAACATTAAAAGAATGTAATAAATCCCAATGACACGATGACAAAGATTTTTCAACCAATCAGTTGAAAAAACTTCATTGCCACAGCTGGGATTCGAACCACTGTCCTTCTGCGCAGAAATCTGAAATGACCACTCAGCCAAATTCGTTATACCTTCAATACTCGCTCAAAAGTTATACTTTAAGTTCATTCGAGCAACAGTATCATTTTAATGAATAGAACTTTTGAACGCGCTCTGGAAGTATAACGACTTTGGCCGAGTGGTTATGCTTTCAGACTTCTGCGTCAAAAGCCGCGGGTTCAAATCCCCGCTACGTCAAGGTAAAATATTATAGAAATATTATAGAAATATTTTTTATAATATGTCTAAAATATTTCTAAAATTTTGTTTAATATTCCTTAATATTTTTCACTGACAGAGTGATTTTTAAGTAGTGTGTCCCCTTAACAAAAAGTGTAAAATCAGAAGATTAAAAATACAGATCTGATTCCCTGACCTCGTTAATAAAGATCAGTTCTCAAAGATCATATAAACTCTAAAAAAATTATATATAAAATTAAATTAAATGAAATTAAACACAAAGAATTCACATTTGAACAACGAATTATTTATTAGTTTAACTTCGATTTAACAAAACTAGATTATAGAGTTACCCATTGCCAATCTCTAATGATTCTGCATATTGCAGCTGGATCTTGAATTTTTAATTGTGATTCCTCTCTGCACTGATCATGACATAAAATAAAGATGGTTCTCAGTTTACTCTGCCAATCTCGAACCCTATTTCTTATTCCAAAAACGTCACTAAAATCACTAAAATAATATTACACCCAAAATACTTATAAGAAAATGTAAAAGGTAAAACTTAACTCTACAACAAACACCGTCACTACCTCCTTACAGTTTAACGACAATTACCTCGAGTGAAAGTGACAATAATGTTAAAATTGTTATTAAACCCCAAATCAAACACGAAACATCTCAGACACAGCATATGTGCAAAAAACGTCATAATTACGACTATAAAATTCGATCGCAACTTTCTCCCCAATTAGAATTCGCGTCAAATAAAAAAGTCTTAAAAACGTGGAATTATCTCGGCAAACGCGGATCCACTCCAGCCGTACTCTAGTGCCAATTAAAACTCTCCGCTTAATGTGTCAGGAAATGAAATAACTGAATCCGCCATTACTCAAAACAATGATTTATTCGTTCAGCTTAATACAAGGGTGTATTTTACACATGTCCACTTACTCTAACGAGCCGTATAAAACGACCGGCCACCTAATGAACTGCTGGGAGTATCTCGTAAAAAAATCTTACATCGCATCGCGATGGCTCGCAAACATCGCGCGTGACACGCGATGATCGAAACCGTATTTACAGTGCCTCGATAGCGGATATACGAAGATAATGACGCTTCGCGATTCCGCAGTTCATGCGCTTTTCTTTGCGGGCGCCGTAATCGCGCGTGAGTGATTTATTGCCCGGGTCATGTGTGCAGAGGCTCGCAGGCTGACGAGGTGATATGGAAGAACGGCCGAATCGAGCTCCTACGCAAATGTTTCCCGATCTTTTCATGAACATGTGTGTTTACACACGCGGGATTAACATATGGGAATGGAAGTGGATCGGGCAGCGGCGATCCGGCGTGTCTCGTGTTTTTGAAATTCGGGCCTCTGCCGGCGGGATTAGAGTGAAATACGAGCGATTGCAATCGAATGCAATAAATTTATCACAGCAGGTGGATACACTCGTAATTACGTATCGAGATGATGTTACTCTGACGCAACGACGAGTCCGCCGTTCATTTTATATTCAAGCATTTTACGGACTTTTCGCTGCGCCAGTTGTGGCCCAAATGGCCACGTCAATCTATCCGTAGAATCGGCAATGGAACTGTGGCGCCCAAATTTAGGCGCCAAAATATCGACGGAAAGCAGGGTGGATAAGGTCATGTCGTGGCGCCTAATTTAAAGAAAAATTCTTTCTTAACCTTTACAGGACCGTCACGTTTTTTCCACTTTTTGTTGAGTTGGATTTTTTTCTAGTCCGAAAAAAAGAATACAAACAAATTTCTTTGTATCTCTGTTTAATATTGTAAAGTATTGTTTAAGCAACTGATTCCGTCGTTTTTAGAACTTTACAAACCGGTCCTGTAAAGGTTAAATTAGATGCCTTAATCGGTATATTAGTCATTTGGTTTCCAAAAACCATTCGTACAAACGGTGCGGTTCAAAATGCACCGTGAATTCGCGTCGGAATCGAGAAATCATTAGGCGCGACCGTTAAAATCGAATTACCAAATCCGAAGCGCGCCCAAAGAGCGTTCAAATGGACGCGAAATGAACGCTGTTAGTGCGACTCATATATAATTTATACGTCAAGCGACGGCGAATTAAAATTTACGTCACCGGCGCCGTGTGTTCGTTTTGATTTCGCGCATGCCATTAAGAATTCATTACAATTTGGATTTATTTCGCCGACCGGGTTTTCCAATCTTACACGAATCGACGAAAAAAGGCCGGATTCGCGGTTCGGGAATATTAATGCCTTCGGCTGCGCGTCAGAACCATTTACCCATTTGTATTACTTTTTAACATAATCACATACATTTCGTAGAGTTACAAAAGCGCCTTTAATTTCGATTCCGCGTCGCAATCGAACGAAAGCCCCTTTGTCCTTGTCAGCGGTCAAAGTGTCCGTTCTGGCGCCTCCATTCATTTTGATGACGTAGATTTCATAGCGTTTTTGCGCGGTCATAAGGTATATCACAGATGGATCGGAGATGGCCGATTCCGTTCGGTTCCTCAGCGCACGCGAATTTTCTTCATCATGTTGAGGACACTCGAACCCGGAAGTGGGCAGGTGGGGTAGAAGTTGTGGCAGCCTTGACCTTCAATGCCGGCGATGAGTTGGCCCATGTGTGCGGCGAAATGGTACCTTGACGTCACCTCGGCCATAGTGTTCAGACTGGTGTCCCTGATGCATAAAATAGGATATGTCAAACGTTGAGAAATGCACGGAAAAACATTTTACCAAATATTTGGACCAAAGCAGTACAAATTTTACCAAATATTTGGACCAAAGTAGTACAAATTTCACCAAACAGTTGGATCAAATATTTTGATCCATCCAAAATATTTGGTACATAATTTAATTATTTGAATGAGAATAAATTAAATTCTGTTGAACTACTCAATAAATTTGTATCTTAACGAAACCGTTTGATGGCATTAACACAATCTTTATCCAGCACTTGGTCATTGCATAAAAGCTCATTGCCGCCATTTTCACCGGCCAATTATTATAATCGCTCATTCCTATTAATTGTCGACTTTCTACGTGAAACTCAATTGTCAGAACAGAGACAATATGAAAATTTCGCGAAACTTTATTCTAAATGTCACCAGACATGATATCTCTTGTCAGTGTCAGAGACATAATGCCAAGGCAAATGTGAACGATAAACGCGATTGTGACAAAGTAGTCAGAAGAAACGAGGGGCAGTTATATTGGAACGGAACAGACGCTGACCGTTTTCTGCCGTCTAGTTTGATGTCCGAATGACTGTTATACGGAACGCGGGTTACTCGCACTTGGCGTACTGAAGCGTTACAATCGCTCAGCAAGTGGGCACTTTAATGCAAGAACAGGGACAAGGCTCGTTTGCCTTTTACTTTCCTCGTGGCGCGAAATGCAGCGCACATGAGACGCTATAATCGAAACGTCACGTCCCGAGTTTTGACTCGCACACGCCGTTTCTGTATCGAGAAAATAATCGTTTCGCAATTGCACGCTCCGGGGCGACGATTTAAGAAAGTTACGAAAGTTGACTTAGTCGCGCGATTGTGACACGAGATCGGGCGGTTTCGGTGCAGTGCTCGCGATCGGTTTCTAGTTTTCGAATAGGGTGGTTTGCAGTTTGAGCGATCGGAGCATCGATGCGCTTGTCGCGGCAAGTGGATATGCTAATTTAATCGGCGGGAAAAGTCGTAAATCGCTTGTCACGGGATATGCAATCATATCCACTGATGAGCGATTAGACGAACAATTTCTTGCCCGTGACAAATTGTATTGTGCATCGACGGTTGCGATAATTTAGAGGATGTTCGGAGAGTAGGATGATTGGGACATTAGAGTTTTTAGTAATTGTTGCGGCGGGCGATTAATTAAAAAGAGAAACACTGGTGTTGGGTAATGCTAGTTTTATTTGCGCCATTATTTGCAACGGAAAAAATGGATAAGCCATAAATAATGTTACGGGCGTATGTCATAATGAGAATGAAAGGCGAGACGTAAAGTTTGTAACGACCGTTGAGGTGTGAGTTTTCAATTGGAGAAATAACGAAGCGTATTCGGACACATGTATTCGGTTTGCAGTGCTGCAATTTGTATTCAAATCACAACAAGTGAAATGTTTCTGTGCTACTTTATGTAATGAGGAGCTTTTTACGATTTACGACTTCTTCGTGTGGGTTTAGAGGTGGCGTTTACAGACTTTTCTCAATTGAAACAATGCAGTTGCACCGTTGAAATAATAGACGTACGTAATTTTATTACATTGTTTGTTCGTTTGAATTGTAAAAAGTAATGTTGGTTAATTAAGTAAAAGAGCGCAGTTGAACAGTATGATTAAGATAATATATTTATCAGACCGTTGCAAGAATGAAATTTAATTTTTACATAATGTAATTGCAAAATTGTTATGCTCTCGGATTGTTCGAAGTAAAATGAGGTTCAGCAAGCTTATAAGAAAAGAATTTCAAATGTAATATTGCAGTTTTATTATACGATTATTAAATTAAATTATAAAATGCGAACAATGTATTCAGTTTTATTCAAACGATATTAATTAAATATACCTGACTGCGAGTTTATGAAAAATAGTGAATATAATTTCTTCTGACATACAAATCAATTATAAAAATGAACATGTTTTTTGTATTAGTTTTCAATCATTGTCATGCAGTTTCAAAGATTTCTTCTACTTAATAAAAACGTCTTGTGTGGAATTTAAACTTTGAACTAACATTGTATGTACCTGTGTAAGTATAATTCCATCACCCATTTAAATAATACATACTTAATTAGTAATACAAATTAGTTGTCGTGCAATTTTAGTGGTTACGAAAATACGTACACTTTTAAAATTCAAAACAAACGAAAGGTATTTTAACTACTTCTCTAGTAAGGAATTTATGGCTGGATGTAAACTCCTCCAAAATTAAATTTAAAGTAATGTAATGAAATTTAAAGTAATTAAAAAAATAGTGTGAACTCCTCCAGATCCTGAAACGTTATTAAGATAAACATAATGTAAACTCCTCCAAATCTTAAAAAACCAATATGATAAAACATAGTGTAAACTCCTCCAAATCATCTGAATTATCTGAAAAAATGCTGGATAGGGACTAGGCTCATACGAGATGCCGCAAGTCGCGAGGGAACATGTTTCGGATCGACTAGCAAAATTACACGGGTAGGGTTGTTTAAAATGCTTTAAACGTTAAATAAAATTACATGAGTTCATTCTGGGCGCATTCCTAGTACATTCCAGAAATTTACGATTGATGGTCATTATTGCGAACAAGTTATCATGAGTCGCGGTGGCTCAACGGGCAAAGTCGCCGACTGCCACTTGGGGAACATGAGTTCGAGTCCTATTGCTTAATATTGTTTTTTTCCAAATAATATTACAGAAAAATATTTCTTATACATTTCTAGTATATTTTAAAGAAAATCTCCTAAGAATAAACCAAGAAAATATTTTTTCCAATGTTCGAAAAATGTTCCAAAAACGTTTCCAGTTCGTACTGAAAATTTTTCTCCGGAATATTCTAAGCACATTATTTCACCGGACAAATGATTCTTTCATTGTGTGTCCGGGAAGTAAACAAAACTACTGTGTATAACAAGCAAAGGACAAAAAAGTAACGCAGTTGAAGGACAATTTTAAATTTTGATGAAAAGATATGCACAATATTTTTAATCACACCCAGACATTCCTAAGTCTGCTGAAGTGAGAAGGACAATATTGTATATTTCATTTCATCTAATAATCTGATCGTCTGTAAAATTATCTGTCAAACAATAATCAGTTTTGGAGGAGTTTATACTGTTTATCTTAATTGCGTTTCTGAATTTGGAGGACTTTTTACCAATCATTTCGTTAATGAGTTTTCTGATTTTGGAGGAGTTTACGTATTCTTCCTATCATTTTCGAGGAGTCCTCTGCTAACTTTATACTGGTTGGTGTTGAATCGATTTATCGATCTATTTTTACACCATTTGGTTTAAATCCCGCACGGAACATCTCCCTAATACGGAGAATCTCCGGAGGTAAACGGGCGTATGTCTGTCGAAATAAGGGCGTATGTCCGCCTTTCTCCCGATTTTCACCCGTCGGGAGAAAATCGGGAGAAAGGCGGACATACGCCCTTATTTCGCCCGTTTATCTCCGGAGAT
>JABFPB010002030.1:0-21966 GCA_022817645.1 Ceratoteleas bidentatus
TAACAAAATCTATCAATTTTGAGACATGAGTGTAGTTGAATTCTTTTAATATGGTGGGAAAGTGTATTTTTATGCTTGGATCATTTTTACTCTAGGCACTATTAAGAAATATGCGCTGAACTTACATTTGTATATGACATTCAATTTTCCTGTAAATGTTGTTTGAATTGACTGCTTTGCCTTTACAGACCTATAAAGTAAGCTATGAAAAACCGCTGAAGATGTTCGTACCACTTAACCTAATTTTAAGTATACATTCTTTAAGAAGGTAGGAATATCGAAATATTTCTCGCAATGGCAAGTATACTCACTCATATCTAACTCAACTGAACCATTTTCCCAGTAACCTGCAAGGAAACATCATATTTGAACGATCCTTAAAATGGAATTCTTGCATTCACTCATTCAATGCAGAGTAAGAGTATCGCGACAGAAATAATTGCAGTTTGCAACATTTGCGGGCTTTGATATTCGGAAACGGAATAGCAAACATTGACGCACCATCGCGGAGAAATGATCGAAACTTTATCATGTGCTATTTAGGCAACTCCCTTGAACATTAGTGTGTGCACACACAACGGCACGACGTACACATGTTATGTAAACGCAACTAGTGTCGGAACTAGTTACTGGAGAACGATATACATTTACACCATCTACACGCATACACACAGACGCATTAATTTCCGAAGCGTGATGTCTAACGCATAATTTATTCAAGAGCATTCCCAATAGAGATTCCTGAGTTATAGGCGCGCGATCTTGAGTTACCGGATCGTATACTTACCGCTCTCGTGTTAGGTGCACTGCTGCTGACCAGAATGCGACTTATCATTCCTGAGATTTCCAACGTCCGGCTGATCAAGTTTAAAATTTAATTCCATCCTTGTATCTTATTTAGCGTTGGAACAAAGTTGATTCCAGGCTTGAAACTAACGTCTCAAGTAAATGAATTAAGTTAACGTTCAGGAATAATCGATTACCTGTGATAACGTGATGCATAACCAGCGAGCGATGATGGATTAAGAATTATCAATGATTGTTTCATATAAATGATAGATGAATATGAAAAATATGATAATCAGTTTGTACGGTTTAGAAATCAACATCTGTTATCGTAAACGTAGTAACGGAAATGGGTGTTCGATAGTTCACTAACCACCTTTCGCATTATGAATACATTAAAATAATGCATTATAATACTGTTAGCCATTAGTTTTCACTTGCACCCGCGACTGATGACAAGTTCATTAATTCATAGCATTCGTTCGTCCATTCTTCGCAGCAATTATTTATTACCCATAAATAATCTTCCCGCTACTTTTGACTAATTACCAATACAGTTCCAACTGCACTTCGTCGCCTTTCGTTTTAACAAATTGCTTAAAACTGTCCAGCTACGAACACTCGTGATTTATAAAGCCTTGTCTCATATAGTCCTACGGAATACCGGGAACAACCCGCGTTTCAATGAATTAATAACACTCCGAGTCATTAGAGCTTCGGCTGTTAAATTCACTTAGCGCAAAGTAGCGTTTTTTCTCGAGTGTTACGGGAACCGCGCCAAACGTAAAGGCAAACGCGGATTCGCACAAATACGCGGAATGGGTCATCTTCGCCCCTCCTCTCCCGATTGTGTAACGACTGTCACGTATGTGGCGTGCCAGTGACCCGAAAGGCGCGTTTTTGCGCGCTCGAAACCTGAAACGTCTGAACGGGAAAAGTGCTCGTCGGACACCGAATCCGACGATCTGCGGGAAAGTACGCTCGAGCGCGGCGAATTTCGCTAAAGTGCCTGAAAATGTCTATAATCCGCGATTTTTTCGCGCGCCGGCAACGAGCGCGCTTTTCGCAAAAATAACACGTTTTGCGCCGAAATAGTTATAAACAATCAATTTGGCGTTAAATTAATCGCGTGATCCCACGTAATACGTGTTATTTCGTCGACACTCGGGTGTCAAATTACGGGCAAATTGACGCGCGCGCACGCGGTTCGCTGGATTTTCTCATCCGCTCGATAAATTTCATTTTGCAAAATGCAAATCCACAAGTATTTCTCGATCCTCGGCGCGGAAATTGCATCGCGATGGCAAAACGCGACGGCAAATTGTTGCCTCGCAGGCGTCGCTTTGTGCGCGCGATTGTACGTATTTTGATAGCGTGTGTACATTTTCATAAGCGCGTGCAGCGAGAACGCGCAGTCACGTCAACTCGCGCCGATGCTTCGAGAGCACGGTGCGTGATGCGATGCTGTGCATGCGCAGGTAATTGCGGGCATAATTTAAGGGCGCGGCATGACACGGGTGTAACTTTCAGGTTCGCGGTCAAAGTGAGCTGCGCGGCACCTGATTCGAAAGTCGAACGACCGGCACTTTGGGAAAACCGATCCTCTCATTTATTAAACACATTGAAATGAATACTTCGCCACCACGCAACCCTAAACGTTATCCTTGTAAATGGCGTATTCATTTTCAAAAGTATTTCGATGTTATTTTGCATCGTGCAGACATTTGTGTATACTGTACGAATAACCATGTTAATTGACTGTTTATGGAATTCGATGGGAAAAGGGTGAATTTGATATTTGTCATTGCTTTTGGCGGAAAGATGATAAGTAGGATTATCGAATTTGTAAAATATCGCTTGCCATGTTGGTACGATGATTTCTCATTAATCAGTCCTTATTGTTTACTTATGATGGATAACATTTCCATTTAACTGTCAATTCCGCGTTTAGTTGTCATTGTTCGGCGTCATTCGATCGAATTGAATTACAGCATAGAGCGATTCATTCGCGTTTGCATAATGGACAAAATAACATAAGAAACTGCGACACAGCGCATAAATTGTCAATCAATCTGGTTAATACGACTTATGGGTTATTAGAATTGACCCTTAGCATCTCCGCTTTCTCCGCAAGTTTTCGTGTTCGTTAAATAACTGCTTCATGCGAAGCCGAGTACGGACTTGCCTAGCTAATAACTCTTGGCGGTTGATGACTGTCCCATTGACTTTTGTAACTATAACGTTCACGATTGCCAGTCGACCTATCAGTTTGATTAAACGTGATGGAATTACGTATTGTGTTAAGATAAAAGTGTGCACGTAATATCGTTACATTGAAGTATGACATTTTGAAACTTATGCGCATAAATTGTAGAAATTTATGTAGGTGAATTCAGTAGCTATGTTAGTATGAAAATACATTTTTCTACAATCAATCGCTATTAGGATAATGTTTGTTGATGTATCAATCCATCAAATTAATTTTGTACACATAACGTGCATTTGATATAAATCAATGACTACTTATTCAAGAAGTAGCTGCTTTGTCTATATTATTTCATACTAAAATTTGTAAACTGTCTAACAATTACATTTATTGCAATAACCAAAACTTTGTAATACATACTATTCTACTATTGTTCGATATCATATTAAATTGGCATAAACCCTGTTCGTTAATCGATTTACTAATAAGACATACGTTCAATTAACGGTTTAATCAAACGAGGTTTAATTTTGTATTTGTCTCTCTACTAAAGAGTCTCGTAAACGTTGGATTATCTGATTTCGCCCCATGCGTAACTTACATTTATTGCTGGCCCCCTGCCGAATACCACACGATAATTTCTTATCCCCATGAATCGATCTGCGTTTGGAATTCTAGCTTGGAAATCAATCAAAATAGTTCATCGTTATGAAATTACATTTTCGAAGCTTAATTAACAATTTGGTAATATCGATTGACAATTCGCCGGTATTCAATTCAGGATTTCAATGAAAAATTAACACTGGCAAAGTGACTTGTCATTTAGGCACATTTTAACGACTTGGTCAGTGTTTAATGATAATCGCGAGGGAAATGCGCGACTCTGCAAAACGTATCAATTAATGCGGCAAGACGTTCAGCTGCCTCATACGAATATCTGCGTATAATTAAAAAATTAAGTCAATTAATACGCGCGTCGTAAATCGAAGCTTTTATGTACAAGCTGCGTGGCAGATATCTTAATTTAGTCGCTGAACCTGACGCGAAGATTAATAACGAACTACGTGCGTACGACGCAAAAAGATCATTAACTACAATGATTAGTCGTTGAATACAGAATCGATACCGGATTAAACGGATAATTTTATTCAACTAAAATGAGCCCCTCGATTACAATTTTAACGTTTATTAACGTTGTTTGGCGCGCCGTAATGAGAAAATTAATGGTCTAACTATTTAAGGGCAAAAACACGTGCGACCTAACGAGATAATCAGCATTTCCTCACTCTCCAGAACAAAATCATTTTTTACTGTTCGACGGTATACATTTCATGTCGAAGCTACTTTTTACACGCGAAGAAATTTGTAAATACAAGCATTCATCAATTTTTTTGAGTATATATCTTAATTAGCAAGAACTCCTGTCATTTAACATTTAGGTTTATCCATTTAAAGCTCAATTAATATCAAAACTAAATTTCTTTGGATAAATGTCAATAAACTCACATCATTCAATATAAATGATACAATTTTTACGATGTTTAATTAAGCGTTCAATTAAATGAAATTACAGTACATAGTGCACGATATATTGTAAGTAAGTAAAGATACTGTAAGTAATGACAGAAAATGTAAATCTAAGAATGTGATATCGTAAATTGTTACAGTATCATATTTTTAGAGATACACCATACATGGTTCTTCTTACGATATGGTTGTTTCTAAGTATTTTTACACTACAAAAACAAGTGTCTCATTTTGAAACACTTTGATACACGAAAAGATTCTCAAAACAGAACGATTTTACCCAAAAGAAACACCAAAGATGTTTAAATGTGTAAACATGAAACACCTTTTTTTCTAGTGTGTCAATCCTAGAAAAAAATTCTTTAAAAAATTGACGTCCTCTACCCGGACATTTTTAATCCAATCATTAAATTTGCTGTCATGGAATGAATGGCGCGTGCGACTACGTGAAATGTGTCCCGCTGGGAGCTTTTTCTCGCGCGATTCATGAAGCGAAGTTACTGATGAGCCGAAGGCTCCCGTAAGAAGGCGGGCAAAAAAGGCAGGAAGGCCAATTACCGCGAAGAAACGCGCCTCGGGAATTTCGTGGCTTTCCGTCGGTGCCGCGGCATCGCGCGCTATGCCTATGTGATTTGCTTTTTCTCGTCCATTATCACGTCCCGCTCGGCGCCGAAACTTTGACGGAAATTGAATTTAACGTTGCTCACGGAATCCGCGGCTCGAACGTAATTCGAGTCTCCGGAGAAAATGTTCCGCGACTTCTTGGCTTGCGAAACACAACGCGACTCAGTTAATTACTGCCGACTGCTAAGTATCCGCGTGTTAGTTTTGCCTTAAGCGCTAATGGTGACTCGAGATGTGACGGAAAGTTTCGCCGCGGTTCCGAAGAATTAATGCACCGACGCGCCGATTGCACACCAGCATCTCAAACCGCGAAAGAATTTTGCTTTCGAAAAATATGACTTCGAATCACCGGAGTACATCGGAACGCATTACTGGCTGAACATATGTGTTCTGCTAATTTAACATCAACATCACGTGTTAGTTCAGTTGTCTACAAGCTGTGACGGCGCTAAATCAGCAGAATTTCTCGACTGAATCAGTGTCACGTTATTACAATTACGGCAAAATTAGCAAACATCCGTCGCGCTGCGGACTATAGTTCGTTAATCAACATCTTTGTTGATCAATGTTCCGCAGTTTCTCTTCGCCGCTATCGCCTCTTCGGGAACTGGTTTCGAAAAGATCGACACGTGAATAATAAATTAGGCCGGGATAGTGAGGGCCACGAAAGAACGAAAATGAGAACGATTCGCTATCAGCGCCACGATAACGGGCGACAATGGCTCGATATCTTGCACCCGAAAGAATGTCGTGCGAGGCGCATTAGACACGTGAAACGAGGATGTTATCGTGAATAGTGGCCGCTTGACCACGAGCATCGTATATACGAGCTCATGTATGCACCCTTTTCAGAGACTCCTCTTCTGTATATCCTCGGAATGGTACATGTGTACTAGTTGAGTACATTATATATCGATGTCATACGCCCACAGTCAACGTACTCTCCTCACGCGAGCCTGTTTACATAAGTTGACTGGCTCTCCGAGTAATCTCCTTAGTACAGGTGGTATCGTTTCTTAAACCGATACCTTATTTTTGTTATCGGGGGACATACATGCACGTCTAATTTAACCGATTAAAGTTATGGATCCTATAATAGCGGCTGCTTTTCAGCGGGAACCGAGCCTGGGACACTTAGCGGCATTAAAATAATTGCGCTAACAAATTTACGTGATTAATAGAAAAGAAACGAGAGGAGCAACGAATTCGAAGTAATGGCTGTGAGGCGATCGGTGAAAAACAGCTGACGAGCGGCGGTGGGTGATGTTATCGACGGCGAAGAATGCGTTAACATTATCGACAAAAATTATCGGCGGCGTTTAATCATAGTATTCTTAATTAAATTAAATATGTGGTGGGACTTGACGTACCTGATGCGCCGGATAAGGCGTTAAGAAGAGATGCAGTTACGAGAGATTTTTGTCCGGTGTTGGAGTAAATTGCGATATCGTGTCAAAATACGCGTTGCTTACGATGTGTATGTCTGACATTTTTTGGGGAGTTATTTAAATAATTTCGTTTTATTGATCCCGCTGAGGTTTTTTACTCGAATATTACATATTGAATAATTTCTTTCCGCTTCTGTTATCTGAGTATATAATAATACATTTCGTCAATATTTATCGGAATATTGTATCGTAAAATTGTTATTGACTGGCGTTGCCGTTAATTATTTGATGTAAAGTAAATCGAAATATCTATATTAACGGTCGGACAATTACGTTCCATTGCCGGGTAATGAAATGCAATTTTTAGGGAAATTGCACGTTAAACTGAATATGATAATTTAATACCGGGCGCGCTTTGTCGGGGTCCTTTTATTGAAAACCCTTTCAATCGGGTGCTGAGGGAAGATTTTCATGTCAAAATATGTCGAATGGGGGTTAGAGCTAATAAGATACGAGGGAGCTGGGAGACAAAAAGACGAGTCATCAGGGTTATGAATGCGAATTTCTTCTGGGCAAAGCCGGCTGATTGTCGAAGACGCGCCGGGGTTGGGAACCAGAACGAACTGAACTGGAGTTGACGGCGTGATGCGAATAAACGAACAAGTTACGGGCGTGTTTCGAATCGAATTCGAGAATCAAGTGAAGTTTCGAGTTCCTTCCAATTGATGCATTTACACGGACTTCGAAAATGCCGGGGCAAAAACTCCTTACGGTACAAAAGTTTGCGAAATGCTCATTAATTACGCTTCTTCGGGTGCCGGCGCGTAATTAAATCCAGCCCCGATGCATTATTCATTCGCAATTGTTTATCAGGACAATGTACATAAATAATCAAGAGTCGTACGATTGAACGCCAGACTGTACATTTTGTGCAATTTAATTGTTTACGACATTCGAATTCTATTTTATGACCTGATAACGGTATAATTACACAGTTTTGTTCGAGTTTTATATTAAAACGGATGCAGTTTGCAGACGAAATAATTTTTAAAGCCAGTTTTGAATTTTGTTAACGAATTATTTGTTAGTTGTTTCCGGACTGTGTTCAATAAAAATATCGTTTTCAGTTTCAAAACATCGCGGATTGTTACGTTTTATTGTATGCGCGAAAAATGTGATCGGCAATCATATACAACACCGTCTCATCAGTTTCGATGCTGATTGCTTTATTGAATAACAAATAATCGATAGCTGTTATAAGCGACCCACGGGAAATTTTGGGATACTGCTCGACACGCTGGACGTGATCTCTATATAAAATGGCGATACTAATGGCATCGCTATATATACTCCCAACTACTGCTTAACCGTAAATCATATAAAGTGTCCTGGTATTTATACCGACTTCAAAAGAAATCTTTATGAAGTTGTTATACGGTTATTTTTCAAGGTGAGAGGCCGTAAAGTGAAATATAAGATTCATACCCCTCGTTTCAAAAATGCAGCTCACAACGGACGTTAACGCATTTAAGAGGAAATGCAAATCGTCAAGTTTTGTTCGTATTCGACGGACAATATAATATCGCGGTTTTATCGCCACTCGTAACAAAAAGTCCGCGAATAAATATGAATTTGTCATTTACTGTTCACGTCTCACTCGTCCTCCGCGGAATCATTGCACGACCCCCATTGCCCCTTTTCTACCTCGAAATAAAATATCTCAAAAACGTATTTCTCGTACGACCGTGCCACCGTTCAGCGAATTCCCGTGCGTCGCTCGATGATTATTCAAATGCATTTCAAATATCGCAAATTTTCCGCGTCTCCGCGCCGCATTTACGGCGGATCGAGAAAAAATATGATTTACATTCGTGAAATATTTCGGAAAGTGCGCGCGCGCTGTAACGCGCGTAGGGGAACTGTAGGGGCTTCGCCGGATCAAATGGATCAAGTCCAACTGGGCCCACTTTACCCCCGGGGGAAATCAAGCCGCTCTAATCTGATTAATAAATTGGATCGGGGCACCGTCGGTACCGATTTAATTGGCTATTTTCGCGGCGTTCGCCGTTTCGGTGCGTTTTCGCGTGCATTGTTTGATACAGAGATATTTTTAGTCGCACGCATCGCTGCGTCCGGCGTTCCGTGCGAGTGCAACGGGAACGGCGCATGGGAGTGGCGCTGATGTGCGGCACTTGCCTGAAATGAGTCGCGTGAGAGGGCGGCGAGAAAAGATGTGGGTCGCGCGACGAGGATGATCGTCGGGGTGACGAGCTTACCTGCTGTGAAGCGAGAGAACAAAATAAGATAGCGACGCGGCGGATCTCGTTTAATGGTCTCGGGCGAATTTCTCTTCCGGTATACATAAGCCGTGGAAATAAATGCCGCGCAATCTTGAGCGATGCTTGATGCGCCGGATAAATATTTGCTCGATGCCAAAACTGCGAGCCCGATATGACTGCGGGGAACGCTCATGACGACATTCCGCAGGCAGAGAATATTGCGTTTCGGCGAGACTTGCGAAAACGAAAGGAAGACGTTTCGGGGAACGAGGTGAAGCGATGAATCTGGGGCAATTGATGGGGAATGAGTGCTGGGAAATTACCGAGCAACAAAAAGTGGGGAGAAAGTTGAGTTTTGTTGGGTCATTCATGTAAAGGTACTTAGAGTGAGTGAAATTGTAGAAGTTTTGAGTATATTTAACTCTAATCAGAATTGAAATGGGTGCCAGCTGGAGTCAAATTAATGAAGAATTGATGTTAATTCAATGAGATTCCAATAATTGAATTGTAATCTGGTTTCGGAAGAGACTACAGGTTTCGTTGAAAATTTAAATGTATTAAAACAAAGATAAGTTAAATGGAAGAGGACAATACATTTATAAATTTTGTAGTTAAAACAAACTTGTAGTTAATGAATCGATAATTTAACAAGTTGAACAACAATTTGTTGTTTTTTAACCTTAGAGTTATCATTGGGAGAAGAAATAATCCGGGGAAGATTTTAATTAATTAATTGTCCTGAATTTTGTAATTAGCATTATCATACAGAATAACTTATACTTCGACATGAAGTATTTTAGAGTATTTTATTTCTAATTGCTCAGGTCAGTTGATTTTACTGTCTGTTGAAGTTGCTCTTACTCTGAACTGGGAAGATCAAATTGTAGTCTATTCGACTCTGAGTTAGTGTTAATATGCCTACATTTCGAGTAAATCAAACTATTCAACTCTGGTTGGGAGTAAGGCAGAGTTAGATTTTATTGCAGTATTTAATAAATACGAATAATCCGTCTCCTGATTAAGTAACTTTTGAATTTATAAGGTGCGTTCAATTAATTTCGAACGTCATCCAAAAAAAGAAGATTAACATATGGACAAGGCGGTTGAAGGGGTCGGCGATCCACAAAATTTTAAGGACTTCTTTTATGGACGGCCCCTAAATAATAATGCAGAGGGAATCTTCAAGTGATCGGTTCATTATATATTCCTTTGGTATTGTTATAGGTCGGAATTCACGGTATTCGTATTAATGTTCATCTTGTAATACTCGTGATAACAATAAATACAAAATTGATGATCGAATATTATTGAATAATGCAACTCTTTCTCAGACGTCAAAGTTTATTTCGTTGTTTAACTGAAAATGAAGGGTTACAGTTGGACAAATAAACCACGCATTCAACAAGACAGTTTTATTCGCCGAAGAATTATGCAAAGGAAAATTGTAAATGATTGCCGCGACGTTTTTAATACTGCTTCGTGACAAGCGACGGCACTTCAGAAATGCCTATCAATCATTTAACAATTAGTAATTATATAGACAATATTCTAATGAACAAACGATCAGTAAGCGATGCGTCGAATGAATTTTGCCTTGACATATTCGACAAACGTTGACGCGCTGATTAAGTCGTAATTAATAAATATCTGAGAACGCCGGATAATCAGAAGAAACTCGCAAGACAATTTACCAAACAATTTATGCCGCGCCGATTTATCAAAACACATGAA
Organism: Ceratoteleas bidentatus; assembly: GCA_022817645.1. NCBI lineage: Eukaryota > Metazoa > Arthropoda > Insecta > Hymenoptera > Scelionidae > Ceratoteleas > Ceratoteleas bidentatus. Next base: position 10,542 of record JABFPB010002030.1, read on the forward strand.
CGGGACATTAAATCCGATAAAAAAATGCTCCGCGAGTACCGGCAAGAGAACGAGAATAGGCTGGAACTCGGATAATAGCAGTTGTTTTCAGATCTTGGACTGACAAAACTGACAAGAAAAAATAAGACGAAGGGATGATAATCGACTTAAGTCTCTTTACAATTTGGTATATTCTGTACGAATAAATACACGAGACTTCACGAGTTTAAGTCCCGAAAATAAGCTGAATTTATGAACGCTATTCCAAGTCCTTTCTCGAACCGCGATAATCTCTCTCTCTTCTCGAGGCTATTCTAAATACTCTTCCTGCCCAAAACTTTGTTCTTTTATTGGATTTAACTACCCACGCGTTGCTTGTAAGCACCGTGATCCATATTTTTGCGAACGAAGTAATGTCTTTCGTTCGAAAAAAAGTTTCGCTTGAATGGAAAAATGTCGCCTTCGTTCGCATTGTACGTTCGCGCGGAAAAATATGTACTATGCGATAGCCAATGAAAAGTTTGACAGCCATTTCGTTTGTTTCTTTACATCTGAATGGAACGAATGCCTATTTTACAATAGTTATTTCGCGAAACTTCGTTCCGAAAATACTAACATACATTTGTGAAAATATAAACTTTATCGCATTACTGTTATATTCAATCAACTGCAATTCTTACTAACCGTAAATAAAAGAGTCGTTAAACTCCAACATGTTATAAATCAATATAATTTTTCAATTGAGATATTGCAACAATGATTACGAAAATATGTGCATGTTCCGACGAAAACACGTCGCAAAATCTAGATTATCCAGTCATCTTTTAAACGATTTTTTGTCCGGGACATTAAGCTGATAGCCTACTAGTGTATAATTAAATGAAAGTTAATTTACCGCGATACAATCGCGCTAATGAAAAATGTTGCAACGAAAATGCAATTTGCTGATCAGAACGTGTTTTCTTCTACTTAAGACTTGTAATAGTTAATGCACGACTCGACTATATCACGTTCTCGCGCGGAAATATTTTATATAATAAAATGGCACCTAAAATATTCGCCGGGGAACGCGCGATACCACGAAACCAGTCGCCCACGCGTGTTGCGGCAGGTGTTGAATCGCCGGTGCCTATATTTTCTTAGCTGAAAGTGGCGTTAGTTTGAAGGTTAATATAGCGTAAAATTTTCGTCTGCCAAAGCAATTTGTACAATTTGTTTGACACGACGTGCCAGAAAAAGTAGGCGCGGTTGATCCGTTGAGTTATTCGTGCCTCGTGGATTCCCCCCAAAAAAGTTGATAATTAAGCACGTATGCAGTTACACATGGGGAGATCCCTTGAGATCTTTCGTCCGATAAATCACTCTAGAGAAACCAAGTATCTTGAAATGACTGTGGGACACGATAACCGTCTTCTACTCGATGGCATGTTAAGCAAGAAGTATTTCCAGAAGTTCCTTTTTGTTTGGGATATTTTTCTATTAGATAAGCTTACTCATTTAACTTGTTTGTTATTCTAAAATTATTATTGATATCACATTTGAACTGCACATCACATTTGAATAATTCTGAATCATTTTACACTTTATTCTGAAAAGATTTCAAATAATGGGTATAGAAAACGAAAAATGTTGCGATATATTGAAATGCTGAAATGAATTCTTCTTCAGTTGTTGTCTTTAAGATAAAATTATTCAAAATAGGCGTCAGCAATTATCAGATCAATAGAAATTCGAATCTAAGGAAAATCAATGTGAATTACAGAATCAGTAGGAAATCCGAAAATCTTTAAGTTTAAATGCAAAACGAGCGTGTTTTACGAGCCGAACGTATATGCTTTCTCGTTATTAGTTTGGAATAAGTGACGTGCCGGAGCGCTGTTCATTTTGCAGACGCAAAGGTGAGTTACGGTGTTGTTGCCGCACTCATCGGATTAACTCTGGATTATTTACGGTGCATTTGTCTTCTGCGCATGAACTTCATAAATGAGGAAAATTGCAAGAAAATTCTTAATTAAACGTTGTCTCGCAGCGCCCGTTTTTTTCAATTTTGCATTGCTTGCCTCGTCCCGCCATTGTTTGCCGTAAAAAATTACGAAAACTCGCAATTAAATTCGAATTAAAAGTCAAGGAACGACGCAGTGAAATAAATAAAATCCGCGACGGAATGCTGCAGGAATGCGGCTGAACGCCGTGATTATATTAATATTAGGTGAATCGTTTTCATATTATGTAAATCGAAGACGTAATGCTCGGAGATATAAAACGAAAATAATGCCAAAGAGCGCAACTTCTTTGAGTCAGAATCAGTTTGCGGCTAAATAGTTATTGTCTTTTTATGTTGTCCCATAGGTTGCTTATAAGTCGTCAGCAGCACTGACTTTTTTGCGTCGCAGGTGATCACGTGTAATCACGGAAGTGTAGGTTTGAAATTGCACATAATCTTCGGTGAATTTTGCCATAATGAAATGTAATGAATGATAATGACTTAATTTGGACACATGTCGAACGGGACATTAAAAATGGACGAATTATAGTTCCATTGGTACTGAATGCATATGTTCGGCGACATTCACTCAGTCAGAATGGCATCTTAAGTGTTTTTAATGCATTCGGGCTAATCTTTTCATTGGAAAATTATATAAAATATCCAGAATGTTGCATTTTTTGTTGAGTTTGAGGTGCGTGTGTTTTAGGTCGATTTCTTGTACCGAATTATTTAGTGAGCTATTCGTGTTTTTATAATAAGACTTTCTGTGGAATAGTCCGATGTTCGATAGCATTATAAAAAAATAAAATGCAATCCGGACAGAAGATAATCACATTAGCAGTTGTAAAGTGAATAGACAGTAACCTAGTTATTTTTTTCATAAAAATAAAAAGTAATTGTCAAAGTGTGCGCTTGTAAAATCGTAAGTCCACGTACATCGCTGTAGAACGTGTTTCGGAAGAGAAGATTCACCAGGATTTATAATTTCAATTTGTATAGATGCAATTCCATTGTAAAATTTCTTTATTCGGTAGGATCGACATTCGATCAAACAATTCGATGCTATTCGATTCAACTACTGACTATTATAAATATAATGTTCATAAACTAAGACAATTTATACTTGAAGTAATCGCAACAGTATCGAACATCGTTTAAGGTATATTTGATTAAACACTAAATTGTTCATGTTGTGAAATACAATGTTGAAAAATAATGACTTCGTAACTAATTTGTATTTCGAAGTTACTTATACTTTATAATTAATTCATAGTGTACATTTCAGTAAATTTGATCGAAACTCATATGTAACGTATAAGTATATATAAATTAATCTACATTCGTGGATAAATACGCTTCCTAATTTTTTCCATGGTTACATTAATCGTATAAATAAAAAAAAAACATTTCACTTATTATTTAATATATCTCAACACTTGCTTGTATGATAAAATATTTGGATTGGAGAAATGTATGTAAAAATTGAAATACGGTGTGTTTTAGACCTGAACATATCGTAGTTAAGTGAATATTGATTCACCGCAGTTTTCTAAATCAAACGTTGACACAACGACCCAACGAGTCCGTTGTTGCATGAACATAAATTTAAACATTTACATACGCTAATGAACTAGGCTACATTCATCATGTTTTCATTTCTATTTACCTCGCTTTTCCTTCTTTAATTTATCAGAATCGCACTGTTAATCAACATTCGATTAATTCTTTATACAGCGACAGTTTTATCGACATTATTTACAAGTTTTATTTATATCGTCATCAAACTCATTCATAATTTAACGTCATTATAAATAATTGCATTTTTAATTACACTTTCAATTACTTGAGCAATTCACAATCCACCGATCATATTTTCATAAGCAATACTCAGAAATACATGGTGAATTTAAAATATTCGAGAAATGCGGCTCGAACATTTGTCAGCATAAAGTACTCGCGTCGCATAATATATTGTAATTACAGTAGCGAATTTATATCAAAAATCGAGCGTAATGTACTCGGAGATAGTGCACGTCACTTGAGATTTAAAGTGTTCCACGTTACCTCAGTTTTGTCATTGAGCCACATAGCTCGAGAGGAAAGAAATATAAACGAACGCTTGTGCATTATCGCACGGTAGTGTTGTTTGTAATGCGATGCTTCTCTCTACAAATGCATGATTTATCTGCCGTCTAGAGAAAGCAAGGCAGCCTAGCGTTTGAAATCAAAATGTAACGGTCGCGCACTGACTGATGAATGATACCTTAGCAGTTTCGCGCAGCTGTATGATACGCGTTTTTTGCCCTCGTGAAATTGCAAATATTTTTCTTGCCCGATGATTGATACGTTCTTTGCGATTTCGACGATCGCCGGCGTTTTGATAACCTTCGCAGTTTAATGTCGCGTCGCTGCCAAACGACTGTAACTCAAAACATTTGACTTTGTGTCAAATGGCGCAGATATGTCTGCATTAAAGAACATTTAGCGCGTCTGCAAAAATGGCTCATTGAAGGCTGAAGCGCAAAGTGTGAAATCTTTTAATAAGCAGCACATAAATTACGCCGACTGATTCGCTGCCACTTTTCTCTGCCCTAACGCTCGAATAATTGAAGACGCGAATTGTGACATGCGTTGAATCATGCCTCATAAATTCTGCAATCATCTCGTCTGAATTCACGGTGTCTAATTGACATGGGAATTGCGAGCAATCCGAGTATCCGGCGCCGAATGTTCGCCGCCCGAAGTCGATAAGTTTTTGATGCGCGGCAATGCAAATTAATCGGCCCGTCGAAAAGGAGAGCAATTATTGCAACATTTTAATTAACTTTGCGCTCCCTTTGGCGACCGAGCCCGTTGGGTCAATCGGTTGCAATGTAAGTCAATTTTCATACAAAACAGCGTTTGAAACATTCATGGAAATTGGCGTCCATATTTTATTCGGGCAAACAAAAATTGCTCCGTGCAACGTTAATTGACGTTTACATATTGATGCGCCGTTCGCGTTATTCAACTTTTATTCGCCAATAAATTCGCGGCGCTAATTATTTATTACATTTGTTCAAGCAAATCGAGTGATTTATAACGCTAACTTACGGGCGGGAGGATTTGCGGCGAGAAGAGTTCCAAAAAAGATTTCACTTTTCTATGGGCCATAATCCCGCATTAAGCTAATGTCGCATAATGCAAGACGCTCGTGAATGTGTAATTTAGTTAACCGCATTAAATTCGGATAAATATCCCGAGTCTCAATTTCATAATGATTCGATAAATTCACGTAGGATACCTGCGCCATTATCTCGCGCGGAGCTTTAATCATTTATAATAGTTACGTTAGTCGCTATGCTTTCACCTTTTCGTTCACGTTGTCTTTCGATCCATTCATCATTATGGCGTTGATTGAGCTTACGCGACCCCGACGACCCGCGCCCACATATTTCGCGTGGACGCAGTCTAATCGGCAACTTAGTTGATACACGTTTTCATACACGGAATTAGGATAACAGTGGAATGCAAAGTCTTATCGCATGACAATTCCGCGCGCTTGTTTATTTTGGCTTATTTATTGTGTCTAATTAATATTTGAAGACGTTTCGGACTTGCGTTTTTTTCATTTAATATTCTCGCAAATGTGACTGTGATATACTGTGATATCGGCAATGTGTTTCCCGAGTTTTGGTACACGATTTATTCGAAATTAATTTCACAGCGAAAGAAGATCAATTTCCTTTTAATTTAGTCAAAAACAAGTCAACAAATTTTTCAAGGCTTTGAAGGAATGTTTAAGTGAAGACACTTAACATTTTACGGCAAAGCCTTTCTATTACTTGCACATGCCCAGAATAATTTGCTTCCCAAAGTCCCGGAATTCGCGACATATTTCACACATATTTCTACGACAGGTGGAATTGGCGTAACAAGTCACTGATCGAAAATATTCAAAGTGTTAATTTCTTAAGGAATTAGAATTTATTATAAAAAATCTCCAGATAAATTGATGCCGGCAATACTTTTTTATGTGGCTTATAATTATAAACCACACCTCTCCTAATACACATTCCTTTTTGTTTCAGCGTGCGATTGTCATACAATAGGATCTTCCGGGAAAACTTGCAATCAAAGCACCGGCCAGTGTCACTGTAAGGACAACGTAATCGGCCAAACCTGCAATAGGTGTGCAGTAGGATACCAGCAAAGCAGATCTCAGATGACGCCATGTACCAGTGAGTATCGGATGCTTCGCCGTTTGTTCCCTTCCTCATTCTTTCGCGTCGCATGCAAGACTTTTCATTGCCGTGTTGCCTTATCGTGTCCCTGCCATCTCTCGAATCGTCCGTTTGTCAAATTTACCGTCCGTTCGATTCCCACTTTCTACTGCACTTTTATCGCCCGGAAAAGGACCGTTACGGACCGCTAATTACGTCCAATCGCGTTTCGAACGAACGCGCCGAGGCGCAAAAATAATCCTTCTTGTCCAATATCGCGTTCATTACCGGGCGCACACTTATCGCGAAATTAGCGCCACCTGAACGGTGAATTACGACTTGAAACAATCGCGAGTAGAGATAATCGCGTTGATTTCTGATTTACTGGGAATAAGTCAATCGTTAATATGCAAATCCGCGCGATCTAACGTTTATCTGCGCGTATTAAGTTTCAATCGTCGGAATACGCCGCGCGCGAAACGTTATTTATTCGCCGATACTTCCTCGGCGGCTCCAATAAATTCCGGGTAATATCGAATTGCTTAATTTTTCATCGATACACGCTGGCTTTCCGTAATTTCACGGGGAATCTTGCCCGAAATAGTTTCTAATTATCCGAATGCCAAGTCGGAATGCAAAGAGGCACCGATGATGCGAAGTATGCGTTGATTGATAAGACCGCAGGGATTACTTTGGCAGTTTGAATGGCCCGGGTGTAAGTTACAATTAATCCAACTTTATTCATATTTAACGAGGAAACGAGTTTTCGGTGGATGAAATTGATTTACGGGTCAATAAAAAATGCGTGCGATGCAATATACGTTGCACTACATAACAATTTTTGCGGCGTTCATCCATAATGCACGGTTTAATCGGAATCGATAGTCTTGTTTTGACGATAAAAAATACCGCGCGCAACTTTCTAGGTTAGTTTTTCGACGTAACGTTTTGGTATGCAATTATCCAAGCGGAAAGTTATCAATTAATCATTAAATATTTTTCTCGTCGCTCTTAAAAGGATGACACAAAGATTTTATTCTACCTTTTGATCATATCGGGCGATAATTTATTGCTTTAACAGTAGTTGCTTGGAGGAATCGTATTATTTGCTTTATGTAGGTATAAATGGCGTTTCAAATATTTATTTTGCTATCAGTGGTGGAAAACGGTGAAGTTAAGTATGTCCCTTGTCAATAGACAGTTGTAAGCATATTGCATAATTATTTGATTATGTTCAGCTTATATACGATGGAGTTATTAGTTAGAGTAGTGACTATTTATACTTCACATTTTTGCAAACGAAAAGGTTTTCATGTCGTTTTCCGTGTTATAGTAAAACAGTATTGATTGCAGAAAAGTTTTTATGATTTTTATTTTCCCAATTCGAAAGATGCGCTAAAAAGTGCGTAACATTATATTTTACGATGTATGGAGAAAGAAAATGAAACGAGTGAGGGAGTATTCGCAAAATAAAAGAAAGATAAAATAGTGATAACTGAACTCCATTTGGCTGATTGCGGATTTTATTGTTTGATATTTGATTTTTTTGTTTTTTGGAATGAGAATTGGTTATTTTTTACTAGTAGTCCAATTCCATTTGTTCCCAAGATTTTTGCAGCCGGAATAAGGTTGATTTTGGGAAATCAAAAATATGAACGGAGAGAACTTTTTTATAGTATATGTATTTTAATAGAAAAACATTTTAGTCTATAAAATGTCTCCATTAGCTGCAAACAACGATAAAGGAAAAATGTTGGGTTTTTCTTTGTTAAAAGAAAACCAGTTTACAATAATATATTTCAAAAGAACAAGTGGCAATTAAAAATATAGAGACGCAAATATAAATAGAAATGTCAGAGCGACATTGTTGACTTCTATATTTTATTGAAACTTTGAACTAACGTAAGTTCACCCTCATCAAACAATGTTGGCAAGACACTGGTGTCGATTGTGCCAGTAAACTGTAAATTTCCATCTGGATTCTGTAACATAACTTTTTACCACTGTTGGTATATGTGATATAAAGATTTGAAGAAAAAAGAGGGCAGTGTAAAAATTTGAATACAATTATTTCGAATCAATAATATCGGTAATAACCGTATTTTTTAAATTGAACATTTCATTAAATAATTTAAAACCTTTTATAAATTAATTTTACATGACTGTTTCATAAATATTAATCCATCACTGTTGGGTGTTCTCTTGTAAACGTGAAATTAAATAAATAAATAAACTTAATTTATACCATTTAATAAAATATTAGTTTAATGTATTGATATAATTAATGTATTAGTAAATATTGTTTACCACCTCAATTCAGTGGTACAATTAAATGTTTACTTCATGTGTTATTAAATAATCAAATCAGTTAAAACCAAAGTTAACTATGTGTGTTTCAGGGATACCAACAGTGGTTCAAACTCAAGGCATGGCGAGTGAGGACAATGGAGAACATGACGACGAAGATGCCGACAATTCTTACAACCCTTACGGTATGTAAGTTATGAATCAACGTGCTATTAGTACCCACGAGAAGTATCATTCAAAAGTACAAACTTTTCATTCGCTTCCATTTCGGTATGATATTGCCACAAGAAAAGAATATTTACTGCCATAAATCTCCGCGAACCCATAAGAAACATCATAATTTATTTTATTACAATGTTTTCAAGAGTTTCGAACGTTATTGAATACTTTTTCCGCCTCAGTGTGGGATGTATAGCTTATCTAAATAATACGTCAGTGCTATAAAGCCAATAGCAGCATGATTCATTTGTATTTCATAGTACGCGACGCTAGCTCCAGTTGTATGTTCCTGCGGTGTATAAAATGACGACGCGAATAAAACATAACATCAGTTCATCTAAAAAAATATGATCGATTCTCGTTTACCGCTAAAAATGCATTAAACAAATTAATAAAAAGTTTCCACAATTACGACCAATAACCAATAAAAACTGAATAACAATTTATCTTCTTCGAATAACGGTTCGATGTTTATCAAATAATTACACTTGGAATACAAAAAGTTGTACTCCCAAGAGAATGTTCACAATTTATCATGCGTTAATAAAACATTTATTTCGACATGACTGCCATTAAAATATTAACTCGGAGTAATGGGATATTGTGCAACTGTCAAGCAAAGTCGACGATTTCGGACTAGTGCAAAGTTTATCTCAGGCGAAATTGTCCACCGTGCGGTCGATATTTTTTGCCAGGAATGCAATGTAAAAACGACTTTCTTACTTGTCAGCATATCATACACGTGCTCGTATTCCGCTGTACGAAAAAAAGTTGGCCGTTTCCTTCTAAGATGTAACTCTAGCTGAACCGTGCGTCGAGTCGTTTTTCATTTTCGAATGGAAAACTGTCACTTTTTACCGCGTTGAAAGCGAGAAACGCGTCGTCTTTCGTCACGTCTGGGAAAACATCAGCAGTAAGAGGCTGAATGAATTTAGGTTGTGATGCTGAATCCACGAAACTGATTGCAATTATTGTTTCACGAGTGAGCGAGCATCCACAACGTTTGTCCAACAAGCCATAATTCGGGAGAACAAAGGCTGATAATCACGATAAACGCAGTTATAACAAGTCTGCATCTTAGCGTGGATTTAAAGCGCAATATTAATTTAGCAAAGAGACGCGGCACACGCTTTCGGAATCCGGGATGAAGGACGTCTAGCCGCGCGGCTGCAGCCTCTCAGTCTCCCCTAATGGCTTAATTAAAACTACCCTTGCTCGAGTCACGGCAATACGCAAACCAAACGCTGTCACATGACAAGAGACTTAGGGATTCCTTTATTTCTGACGCTTTTCTGTATGTTTGCGGCAGAAATTCAATTTGACCCGCGAATCGCTCCACTTAAACAGCCAATTACATTCACGTGTTTTCTGGTGTGATGTTATTATTTGTTTCCCTATAACTTAACACTAGAATGCCTAACCACAATCAGTTTTGTACAAGAAACTTAACAACCAAATTTTAAGGCTATTTTCGATTAACATTTTACACACCATAGCCTCAAACTCCGTGAATTTTTTTACTGCGTGTCATCCTATTGCCAGAATCAGTATCAGGCAACACGATGGCACTAATACGGCAACAGTGTGGCAACAGGCAGGCTCGCGATTATCATCCAGCCTGTTGCCATACTGATACCATCCTGATGCCTTAATTTGCCTTACTGTTGCCAGACTTTCTTTTCCGCTTTCATAAATGAATTGTCGGAACCTGTGTGTCCTAAATCATTTAACAAACCTCAAGCTAAATCTAAGTCAATTTGTAATGTAAATACATTTCCCTTTAAAAGCTGCGGTATAGATCTGTTATATGTGCCAAAAACACATTGAACATTACCCTAGTAAAAATAGTGATGGTGCTGAGATAAGGGCCTTATGAGGATGCAATACCACCTGATCGGAAACTCATCAGGCATTGATATCAGGCCCTCATCTCTAATGTAACGGTAGGAATCGATGTGGATATGATATGGAAACCTGATTAGGTTTCCAATGTGCCGAAAACAATGCAATGGCTGAGACGAGAATTGAACCCTCGATGCTCAGTTTGCAATTTGCTGACTTGTCCCCGAGATGTTGGAACATTTTATACATGAGTCAAAGCGATACGCATATTGCCACATGATGTCGTGGCTTGCCTTATCATAACCTGACCAAAACGTGATAAGACTTGATCAGGATACCTCAATGGAACCTTATATGGTTTTCATCAGGAATCCTCTGATGTTTGCCACTTCAAATTATGATAAAGTCCTCATGTCTGATGTGGTTTGCCACATCATATGAAATAAATATATTAAATTTTATGGAATATTCAGAATTTACTGTACATAATTATATAGTATCCGGCATATATTTAGATTATTATGTATTCATATTTAATACACTCAGCATAATAAATATCTAACATGTATGTTTGGTCAAATACGACTAACCGACATTTTGCTGAAACTGTTGAATTTTGGTAAATTTAACTCCTCATTGATTCAACCAATTTGCTATTTTATTATCACGATATGAAGTGAGACCAACACAACCTTGTCCCACATCTGCACATTAAAAAATGATCATCTTACGTTAATAATATATTCCGACGATAAAGTCATCGACAAACCGAAATAATAATTTCCACTGACGGTTAGACGATCTGTATTTCCATAACCTCACTTCTGATCATGGTAGTCAGAATCCGGTAACCGGAATTCCTCTCACGCGATATTTGATTGGATTTTCC
>JABFPB010002031.1:0-21965 GCA_022817645.1 Ceratoteleas bidentatus
GGGCGGAAAAGAACCACTTTGCGCCCGATATGCAGGCACGAAAAAGGTCATTTTTTGTGCAGGTAAGACAAAAATATATTTTTGCGGCAAAATATTTTATATTTTTACTCAAGCATTAAATAATATTTTTTTACAAGTGGGAAGAGTGATTAAGAAGCCTGTTGAATTGTGGGCTAAAATATTTGTTGGTAATGTTACACAATAGTTCAAAACGTGAATCGTGGAAGCTGCCATTGTATAAAAGCTCGTTCATCGGAATATACAATAGTAATGAAAACAAGTGGCTCGTTTTGTATCAATTTAATGTAAACCTTTGAAGTGTCTTGTAAGAACCACCTATTCTGCCACCTTTGCTCTTATTCTTATCTCGAAATTGCATACGCAAATTAAACGACCTTTTGTGTCTCCTGGCATTCATAGAATAAGTTCATAAAGTCAATGAATTCATGAAGATATGTCATAACAAATTGTAACCATTAAATAAATCAGGCAGCAAGTTGAAAAATGTCTCTGAAATGATATTCTTTTGTGAGTTTATCTAAAAATAATATTGATGTAAAAATAAATGTGGATCATATTGCTTGAAAACAGACTAGAAAAATACGAATAAATCAATTCCCATCAAAATACATTATTTTTTTCCGGTAAGAGGGAATATTACCGAACGAAAAAGAACAACAGAAACATAGTTTAGAATCGGATTAAGGTTCGGGAAATACGACGAAACATTGATGACTGTTTTACGATTCCTGCGTAGAGTTAAATCAATATGCTCTTTTTATGTGACTCGTTAAATGTTCATTGACAACTCGTATAATTTGTTTAAACTAGTAAATGTCGAGTTCAGTACTCGATGTAAATCCAAATACTCACTGAAATGTCTTTATTTTACGAATTTGATTGCTATAGCACTGAATGAGTCGAAGTAATTATCAATTAATTGCGTATTATCAATTTCTATCAATATCTACTTTACATTTCATTAGAGCTCCTTGTGAAAATGTTTATGTTATTATATTACACATTAATTAATTGCTAAAGTGCAATAGAAGTAAAGTTATAATTAATTTTAAAATAAAATAGGAAACTACAGATAATCAATTATTGTGTTCGCATACTGAAATAGAATGTTTGCGAAGACAGTTGAAAACAAATTTATCAACTTCTCAGACTTCCAAAATCATTCGAAACGTCATTAATTTTCTAGATATAACGAAACCCGATACTTGTTGCATTCTTCTGCGCCGCCAGAGACGTTAAAAACCGCTCCATTGCGTTTTCACCAAAAGTGCAAACCAACATAATTCTTCGTTTGCAAATAATGAACAATGCACCGAAGTAATTCATGCTGCTCAAACATGTTTTCATCATTGCAATAAACATTGCTCGTTCGTATACACTTTGCAAATTCGGACAAATCCACAGAGAGCTGCGATTTGTAAAATCGTTGAAACCAGCGTATTCACTCCAAAATCCAGTATATTATTGCAAAACATGGGTTTTTTCGTAAAATGTTTCCCATTACCAAAATGATCAAAAATAAAAAACAAAAAAATTAAAATGTAAAAGATTAAAAAAACTAAAAAAATTAAAGAAAGTGTTTTTGCAGTGTGGGACTCCGGTGTATCGACAAAAACATACAAAATAATTTTCCCAAAGTTTGAAACGAGCGTCGAAATAAAACTTGTCATCCGTCTGCACATTTCCTTTTGTTCGGACAAGTTGTTAATCTATGCTCAATGCGCCCGAAAAAGTTGTAAAAACCTCGTAAATGTTATATCCCTGCAGAATGTTACGCTCAAACTGCGAACTTATAAAAACCAAATCGACAGCACAGTTATCGTAACGAGACTCCGTTAAGTGAGCAACTTGCGACAGACGGTTTTTTCAGCTACTATCGTAGCTGAAAAACCTACCTACCGTCGACTTTTCGCGGTAAAAAATGTTTACGAAAGGAAGACGCAGAAAAAGATTTTCGGCGCTCGTTAGGCGCACATTTTTTCGCTTTCGGAAAGTGCTTTGTGTTTGTTCAGACAAGCTTCTTTAATCAACGTTCGATCCAGCTCGCGAAGGTAAATGTGGATTGGACGTTTTTTTCGTGACATTATGGTTAGGGCTGTTTTTCTGCTTTCACACTTTGGCTCTATTTTCGAACCCTGCAGCGGCAAGATTTATATTACACAGCAGGCTTGGGTCTAGGTAGAAACCGTATCTTTCAGGCCACTTTGCAGGCCTGATGGAACTTTAACGAAACGATACGTGCAGCTTTTAGTTGGAACAACAGTTGGAAATTCGCGGTTTATATTCTAGCCTGAACAGATAGAGTCTTCTTCGTTATTTAGGGTTAACGGCTTAAGGAAAGAAAATCTATGGAGAGAGATAGATGATTTAGGATTCCAAGTTTGAAGCGTAAATAAGTAGTTGAGGATTGTTAATAACAATTTTCTTTCTTTTGTAGAAAATTAATTCATTTTTTAACATATGAAAACATTTTCGGAGGTTTCTTTATCGAAAATTCAGTGGTTATTAAGAACATTTTGTACTCTTTTTGATGAGTGCTTCGACTACAACCATCTTCATTTTAGGAAATAATTAATTCGAATTGGATTACTATATTAATTGGTTATTACATTTATTCAAATTGAATATGAGTTATTATTATGAAATAACACAAATGTGTATGATTCAGAAGGTATAGGCATGTGTTTTCAAATTGTTTGATGATTCCATTCAACAAAATAAGAAACACTTTTGGTAAATCATTGACATTTTTGTAATTTGAATCATTTATCGCATTCAATGGATTCCCCATCTTAAACATGAAAATTCTGTTTGTTGTTTTTGGGGTTTGTTTTGTTGTATCATAGTTTGACTGCAACTTGTTTATTTCTGATTTAAATAAACTCGCTACTTGTTTCCTGCAACGATTATTTGCGAAATTTCCTATATTTAAACTTCCGCCTATTCTCTGTAACTTTGTTAACATAATAATGTTTAAAAATAAATGAAAACTAAAATCATAACGCGTCTAACGTCAATATTAGCTCTTCGAAAGATTCGTAAATTTCGAAAAACGATCCCTTTTTTGCACCGGAAAACTTGAAGCACCTGTTGGCTATCGTAAATATACGGCGCAAGTTTATTCAGCCATTCAAATACAGTTCGATTTCCGAAACGACGAAAAAAAACATCAACGCAACGTGAGAAACTGGCGAGCGCCGTTATTTCACGAAACGTGCATTGTCCTTGAAAAGCTGTTGCACAACGGCACGGTCCGATTTTGGCGTGCTGCCTAATTCGCTGTTATGCTACATTAAATGTGTCTTTCTTACATAAATCAAGTCTAAATTACGTCCACTCATCGTTACCGCTTTGCGGATGTATTTTTCTCTCACGATTCGTTAATCAACTCGAAAAATGTTGAACTTACTTTCGAGATCGAAGCGAACTATTTATTTATATGCATTCTGCACAATATATAGAAATTAATGGATCGGAATTTCAGTAACCCACATTCGGAACTTCTATAATAATAATTTCCTCTTTTTTAACAATAAAGTTCTTTTTTTATTGTATTTTTCTTTTACAAAGTATTTTGTGGTAAAATTGGTAAATGGTAAAATTGATAAAAAATGGTAAAAAAATGGTAAAAAGTAACAAATTAAGTTTTTACGTTTCGTGCAAATTTTCTGCAAATGATATTTTGTACATTTTTTTACAAATGCAATTTCGTACATTTTTATACAAATTTTGAATAAATAATATCCAACAGTATTTGTGCGACCTGCAACAATCACATTAATATTGCGATGCGATTCTAACCACGTGTGCAACTGGCAACCCGCATGCTCATGCATCGTATCCTTGCTTTTGCATGAATTAAGTGAGTTTCGATGGCATGCAGAGTCCACCGGAGATACTATCGGTCGCATTATGAACCCGTCGATTGTCGCAAACTGGACAATGTCGTTCTAAAGCTTTCCGTTAGCGCGACAAAGCATTTTGATGCGCCCGACTACGACATGGTTATGTCAGTTCACCGTATAAAACAATATGGAACGGAAGAACAGATATACTGAGACTATCAAACTTGCTGGAATTGCGCGAAAATTTAGTTGCTAAAGTGCATTCCACCGCATCGATGAACTAAAATGTTCTCATGATTAAGTCCCTCGTATAGAAAATTACACTCTTAAAAAAATCGGAAAAATTCAAAACCGGAAATAAATTGTTTTTGATAAAAATCAAAATATGATAAAAAATCATTGATATGAAGATGTGCATAAATTATCAAATAAGTCGAATTAAGTTTTTTTTTATTTCGAGGATTAAAAAAATGAGGATTTGAACTCGCTGAAGATACTTTGTAAACCAAAAATGTAAAATTGCACTTTATGTTGTGTAATTCTATAATCAGATTACACCACATAGTGTAAGTTTATACAAAACGTGTAAAAGTACACATTTATTGTGTAATTTTACATATAATCTGTAAAAATACCCTCTATGCTATGTAATATTTTTATATCACTGTAATTGATCGCAAACCATTCGCAACTTACTCTTAGTTTTATATTGGCTTACTCGTTCTTTCGCTCGTTCCGACATTTATAGTGTTTCATTATTATTAGAGCTCGTTGGTTGGCTATCCCTTATCGGCAGGATTTCATTAATCCAAAACCCATTAAGTTACGAAATAAATTAATAGCGCAAAGAAACAATTCGATTATCGTTCGTCCAGTAATCAATTATAATTTAGTCTGATTAAATTTGTATGAAAGGCCAGTTATAAAATATCCGGGTTATCGAGGGGCGCAGATAAAATGGCGATGTAACGATAATGTAATAAGTGGCACTTTTGCGTTCCGGGGAATGTTGTAAAGGGTTGCGGTGAAGTAATTACCTAGTCGACTGTGAAAAAGGTCGAGTGAAATTATGATTTTCAAACAGTTTCTTGGCGCCGATGCGGTGGCGTATCACAATACGGGCTTTCCAAGCGAATTAAAAATTAATTTACTCTCTCCGCGATCTTTGTTATTTCAGCAGTGAGCTCCAAGTCGGTCGAAATAATTGGAAACTGTATTATGACGCGACATCGAAAAAGCTTTCAACGAGGTTTTCGCTCGGAAATCACCGATGAATTGGGAGGAAAGAATTGGTGATTTATAGGCATCCGCCATAAAAGTTTATGATTTTGAATTGTGCTGTTATGGACCGATAGTGGAAGCGATAAGTTATCAATAATCGCTGAAGAAACGTCATTGGCAATAATCGATAAGGGATTATGAACGAGTAATGGCCAATAAAAAGATTCTGACTGGAACGATTAATTAACGGTGTTTGGAGATCAGATATATGTTCTGTTGGTAATGAATAATGTTACACGTGAACAAATAAATGGCTCAATTCGGGTTCAAGGTAATATATTGTTACAGTATGAAACATTCTTTAAACTATTTATGTGCCAAATCCTGAATCTTAAGGGGTTTTCTACCTTGGAGGAAACAATTGAAGAATGATTTTCAACACTTTCGTATCGAAATACTTTTTATATTCAAAATATTATTTGTTATATTTAAATAAAATTTAACCAATGCTATTTTTTATTGTCAAATAATGTTTCTAAAAAATACGTTTTAACTCTAATATAAACCATTTTTCCAAGGATATAGTCCGTTTTTTTCTTATTTGATGAAAATAAGAAAAAAATTCTGAAAATTATGCTAAAATCTACGCTGGAAGATAGGAAATCTAATAAATTATAATAAATTATGCAAAATTATTTTTCTCTTCTCCTTTTTGCGCGATTTCCCGTTTCTTGTACATTTTCGCAAAACCGCTTAGTTTCTGCCAATAATACGCAATCTTTCGTTTATAGAACAATAATTACTTCCTCCAACATTTTACGTGGGCGGTCGTTTAATTGGAGCTCGTGCATCGAAAATAACAAAATCTCTCTTCGCTACGCAAATTGCACCGACGCTTCTTTTGGCGAGAAATCGCGTCGTTAATAATCGAACCGCGAGCTTTTCGACACAAGCCACTTTCGATGACATTCGGATGCTAGTTGAGCATCCGATCGCGAGAGAAGGACTTACAGGTGACCTGCGCGAAATGCCAGAACTATCGTCTCGTTATCAGACGAAAATAACCTTTGCAATTTTCTGAGAAGCTTTATTGGAAAACGGCTTAATTCGAGAATCATTATAAACGGACTCGTTAGACTGTCGTTCATTATTGCTCTCTACCCATTTCCATTGCCGGTTCACTGGAACCGCGAATAATGCGCCCGGTTTATGAAGTCGATGAAAACCGTGGTTGCTTTTTCCGGGATGAATTTCGACCAGCTTTTTCGTTCGAATTCGCGGTAAAAAGTGGATTGTGGTGTTACGACTTGCCGAATTGCAGAATTGCTCTGTAATTTGGGTATTCAGGGAGGATATCGTGAATTGATTGTTGTCGACTTTTTGTATAATTATGAGAAGATCGAGAATTACGATTCGACGAAGTCGAGCAAATGTTGTTACGGAAAAAGTGTACTTCCAAGATGCACCTTTGTGCATTCGGTTCTTGATAGAAAAAGGCATTTCGATATAAAAAGTCGTTTTACATAAAATCAATTTTTTCCAGGGGGATCTTTTTCTCTAGAAATAAAAGTTTTCCGCACTCAATGAATAATCATGTTATTAAAAAAGCCACCTTTCGAACGGATAAGGTAAAGAATATATGCACCCATCCTTTGTAGAAAATCCAGACTTGTGCTAACGACATTAACATGCAAATTTTGATTTTAACTTCTCATTCGATAGTCACTGTTTCTTTCTGGGCACAGTTGAGAAACTTTGCTGTCGACAAAACAGGATTTTTAATTAAAAAGTACCAAAAGAAGGCCCTTGGGCCTTTGAATGCACTTCCGCAACGGCTAATTCTGAAACGTCGGATCGAAACCCGCACCGGGGAATTAAGGCAAGATTAGCTCGTCGGTTGGACTCTCGATTTACATTCAACCTTCGATTCGCAGCGTGAAAGGAAATGGCGCGTCACAGCCGCGGCGCCAATCTCTTCCCGTAAAATGGAAATTTGTAAACAAGTTGACTTTAGATTGAAATTTTACGCAAGATCGCGATTTCGGCAATTATGCTTCCTACGCCGTCCTCCTCTACAACAATTTTAAATGGTTCAAATCCGAGTTCAACGGTCGTAACCGTTCAATCGGAGTTTCCGGGTTAGATTTCCAGATTCCAACTTAGATAGTTCGTTTATAGAAATGGATTCTGGAAAATTATATGAACAATTTCGAAAATGCTCGGAATAGAATTGTCCTGTTGCCACAACAAGAATCCTTCTGTGAAATAAGGAAAAAATCATTTTTCGACAGAAGGGAATGCAAAATTGTAACATCGACACTTTTAATATTATCTTAATTTTGTCAGATGTTGTCAGACACTCTCAGATTTATATACTGTATCATCTATCACAAAACTATCTGAAAACTGGAAAACTGATTGAAACAGTTCAAAATTTCGGACCTTTAGATTTCGGAAATAGCCGCTTATCGGCGTTCCACTGTTTGAAGGTTTGTTTCTCCGACTGAACCTTCACCTTTCTCCTCAGCAACTCAATTTCCGCCCAAAGACAGTCCGAATTCGTGACGATTCATCACTAAAGTTCGCGCGATAACCCACGTTGACCTTGTTTTCGGTTCGCGGAATACAAAGCGACTTCTGCGAAATGATACGAAATTCCACAACTCGGCTTTGAGCGTGCAGTTGATTATTTCGATCGGATGCCACGGAAGTTTTTTGGCTCTCGAGAGTCGACTGCCTGTTAACCTTTAACTTTCTAGTCGTGTTCCTTGCACGATAAGCCGAAATCAGTTTTCCGCCGGCAGACAAGTGGGATTCTTCCAGTCTAATAATGATGAAATAGGTTAGCTTGCGAGAAAGTTGCATTTCGTTGGAAGCCACGGGGGTTACTTCTGATTTTGAGGAAACTTCTGGTATTCAGAATGTAAGTCGAGGGGCTTCGATTGGAACGATATTTCGATGGGGAGAACTAATCTGCGATCGAAAGTAGAGTTTGCGAGTTGAATCACATAGCCGGGAATATCTTTTAATTGACTTAATCTGACAAAATCAACTTTCGTTTGCACCGACGAAACTCAATCTCGTTATATGAAGTTAGAGTTTGTAGAAAGACTTACACGTAGCTTAGTCTTATTACAGCCGGTGCCAAAGTTGGGACCAAAAATTCGATTACAGTGAATAGTCCGAATATAGTCAGACAGGCAAAAACGAAATCAGCTTCGAGCCAAATTAGCCTTGTTCTCTTCGCGTCGGAAAGTATATATTATCATGAACCCTCTTCATCTTTTTCAAATATTCCATCACAACTGTCCATCTTCTTCCACTAAGAAATATGAACCCAGATAGAACAACTTCAAGCTCTACTTAATAATGCAAAACTTCTTTTAACTAAACTATCATGTTACCGATCTTCGACCAACTTTCTGGTGGTCTTGAAAACAAATCCTTGAATACCTCAAACCTCCATTCTTTTCTATAAATCAACAGTTGAACTTTCTCTAAGGACGACCTTGACTGCCACTTTCAAATTTCTCTTCTTCCAACTTCAAAATCCAATCCCTCAAAATGTCGAGCAATAATGCGACACCTGATTCATTATCTTTCGACTATTTATCAAACCAAATCAACCCTTCCCAACAACTTATGGACGGTTTCTTCATTGCGGTCCAACATCCAGTAATTACAAGTAGACCCAGCAGCGAAAACTTGGTCACCGCGAGGTGTCCCGGACTGGAACAAAGGCAAGCCGTAGCTTAACAAACGCCATTAATTTCGGCTGACACTTAGCCGCCGTTGCACAAAGAACGAAGAGTTATGCCCGCGTCGTGTTTGCGTTCAAACAGCCCGCAGCCATCATCTCTCGTCTATGCTTAATTTTGATCCTACGATTCCTGCGCTCGACTCGTTCCGCCTCCACATTGCCGCCATCACTTTTAACGATGCGTCGTTATCCGACGCGAGCTTGTCTTACACGTTCAGAGCGATCTTTGGTTTGGCTTTTTGTCGTCCTAGAAATTAATAGACGATGCTGAGTTCGGTTAGGAAGGATTTCTTGAACCAACAAAGAAGAGACTAGGTCAAGTGAAGTTTTGGATGAACATGATAAGAGTTGAGTAATTGTGAGGTTAAGGTCAATAAGAAGGTTGAGTCAATTAGGATTTCCGAAATTCATCTCTTTTCAGTAATATCTGAATAGGTTAGATGTTGAGTCAATGAATCTATACTAGAAGTGACTTAACATTTACACTTTAACTTATAGGTATCTTCACAGTTTGTTAGATCAATTGAATCAGATTTTATTTTCATTAACTAGTTTTTCTCTGAATGTTTTATAAAGTGTGACAAAGTGTTTAAATTACGAGGAGAAAGTTATAGTTCGACATTTAGGAGGTTCTTTTGAGAAATTGGTACATTCAACAATTAGGCTGGGTGAAAAGTTCTAACTTTTTTAGTGGATCCAACTTTTTTATTGTAGTCAATGCACGTGGGTGTACTGAAAAGTGCTCAAGTGGCGAAGTTTCCTTTTTTACGTGGATTACTCGGCGAACGAGTTTATTTTGTACAAATAGAGAGCTGGCTGTGAAACGAACTGTAAATCGTGAGGAAAATTAGGGGTTTGGTGTTGACGATAGTTGATGGGCCAGGATAAGACGGAGTGTTAGTTTGTCAGGGAAAATATCGGAGAGGATATTTTATAACAAAATTAACACTTTACCTCTCTGCGGTGGTTTTCGGTAAAATAACATTAGTTTAGCTCTGAATATATTAATCGCTTGAACTCGTTATGAAGTAATTATAGTCCCCGCTAATATTTAAACAGTCAATTAATACATTATCATTTGTTCTACATTGCTCATCTCGAAAATGCGCAACCTGTACTAATTGCATTAAGCTGACGTGCACGTTTCTGGTAACCATTAATGCAATAAACAGTTTTCGTTCACTAAATCTCTGGGAATTGCTTATTAATCCTCGCACTTATCGTTATATCTACAAAAATGGCATTTTTAGCGGAAACTACCACATTAAACAATTCCAGATGCGTAGCACGATTAATCTTTGCAATAAATTATTATTATCTCTGACAATTAATCAGCAATAACAGTCATTATCAATTCTTAGTCGTTCGATATCAAAAGGCCGTACAATAAATTATTAAATGCATAACGTAACACATGTATCGTCGTTCACTGTTTACTCGAACTCGATTCACGTTGCAATGTTTCTCAACTATTTTCATTTATCACTTCTCATCTACTTTTAAAGCCAAACAAATCGACCACTTTACAAGTTCCTCTTTTACATCGAAGTACATCCGATTTCCGCCGCAAAACCATCGCCAAATAAAACAAACTTCGTTTCACCTCCGAACGCCAAACAACAACTCAAGTCTTATCAGAATTCAATCTTCCCCCAATTTTCCGAAACTCTTTCTCGTTTTCATAATAAAAACCACTTTCCAGCATTTGTCAATCTCAACTTTCCAAACTCTGTTTTCTCCTTCGAACTGAGCTCAACAACTTAATGGAATTTTATGTAAAGAAGGGGTTCCTTCGGTGTCATCGATTCCGTGCCGCTCTTGTCGCGAAATTGTTCGCGCAAAGCTCGTTATCCAGTTTGCCGGTTCTTTCACCGTTTTTCATTGATTAAAATTGCTCCATTCTAATCGCCCACGCGAATGCAATGCCAGCAAATCTCGCGAAACAAAGTGTATTTATCTTGGAGATTTCGTGGGAGTAATCCCCATTAAAAACAAGACATACGAACAGTTAAAACTGCTTTTTTCGTAGATAATGGTACATTTGTATCTGGTTATTTTATTGCACTTTGGTTAAATATTAAATTGTAATATAAATAATTTTGTTCCAGATTCTGTATAGGCATTACATATTGTAATTATCTTTAAATGTTATTAAATATTTTATATGAATCAAAGAAATGAATTTTATATGAATCATAATTCATTTATTACTATTAAACACAAAAATACGTAACGAACATTTTATATCGAAATTGTTTGCTTATAAAATGTTAAAAAACAATGTGTAGGTATTTCCATGCGATCATAATGAAACTCTGTATGTCCCTTCTGACCTGTTATTTTTAACAAAGATCATTTGGACGCGAATGCAACATTGTAATCCGCGATTAAGCGCGATTTAGTCGTCAACGGACAGTGCTTTTGTACATTATTCCGCGCCAATATTAGGCACGAATTAGCGTCCTGAGTGTACGGCGATCGTTATGCTTAAAGCAGCGATTCGAGCTTCAATTTCGCGTTAACGGGTATTTTCGCGACGACCGAATGAACGGAATATCCTCTTTTGGCTGCCAAGTTTTGCAGACTAATAAAAGACGGGAGCTTCGTAAATAAATTGCGCTCCGCCGGAAACAGTCAAAGGTCAATAATTCAGCGGCGATATCAAATATTCGGGTGTCAGCGTTTAATTGCGGATTTTCGACGATGAAAGGGCCGCAATATGCGGTTTCGTCATTATTTCGTCGAAAACTTGTAACTATTCTGAGACAAGTAATTTGTGCAATTTTAGAAATTCGATTCTAATTGATGTAAAGTTTCGCCATTTCTATGAGCTTTGTCATTTTTTTAGTCGTACGTAGCGGAAATACAAATTCTAATTGACTTTGAAATAGACACGATTTCCAGACATTTTCCGCGCTGGAAATAAAATACTCGTTAACAAAGCTGGACGGCCTGCCAAACTTTTTCACATTTCTCCAGTTTTGTGGAATTTTTCAAAGATATTATTTCTGTAAGGGATATCGCACATTTTTGTATCTGTTGATTTTCCCAAGTTCGTGAGTTTTTCATTTAGGGTCGGTCAACCCGATATTTTGGTTTCTGCCTTAAACTTTTGCGAATGTACAAACTGACCGAAAATTGCTATAAGTAAACGTTGTTTATTCGCGACGAACGTTATTCAGTGGACGCAGGTTCTGGAATCGACAAATGGAGACGAAATTGAAGTGCGCGCGCAAAATTGACAAGATGAATAAAATATCGTCGATGAGATGTCGGTAATTAAAGCTAAATGAAGAGGAAACATTTAGTTTTCCCACTCTTAGAAAATTGATGTTAACGATAGTTTCTTCTACAGCAGTTTTTTTCATTCAATTGTCTCTTTTAGAGAAACGTTCCAACTTTTTGCGAAAAAACAAATGTTTTCTAGTTACGAGTGGTGCTTAAAATTAATTGGACGTAAATGACCAGGTGGATTTTGCAGGTAATCGATGTTCGGTTAAAATTAATGCTGAACAGCGGTTTTGTAATGAAAAATCGTTACTGCGGAACTCACGTTCGAACATCAGTTCCAGAAGTTCTCGTTTACCAACGATTTTTAATTAATACAATATCTACAACGAAATGCAGCCGTTAATTACGTTTGATTAATAATTGATGGGAATTAAACAACAATATATTATGGTCGAAAGATAATCAATACGCCACGGAAATGAAATACTTAATGATTAATAATTAATAATTGTTTATCAGCAGAGGACGTCTGACTGGAAATTGTCAACGAATATTAATCGCCTTTCGCCATATGAAATTAATAATTGATAAGAAATGATCAATGGTTTCAAAGACTAATTCGATCTTGACAATCCACTTAAATATCTTGACGAATTGTAACGGAAATGAAATATTTCTAAGGATATTCCTGAAAATAAGAAAATCCTACGTCAACTACTTATTAAAAACAAGTTATTCCTTTTAAAACAAAGTTACTTACAGTTTTCCTTAATAACTCGCATAAATGATCAATTTTCAAGAATTAAAGTTTTCAACAATTTAAATTACATTGAAGAATAACTTTTCCTCCAACTACAAAATAAACCGGTTAAACGCAGTTACAAAAGTTTAAGTCTTTTCCTTTGAAAGACATTAAGTAAAAAACCGCACTATTCATAAATTTGAGAGATGAAACGCAAAATTACAAAGGAAAAGATGGCACTAATTGGTTGTACCTCGATCGCCTGATTTCTATCCGTCTTTTCAGTGAACCGTGCGGACAAAGGGTTGAAAAATGGAACCGAAACAGCGAGAGTTTGGAACAGCCGGGATGCTGTGCTTTTTATCAAAGCTCAGCAAATTAAACGCGCGCCAACTTAGAACGCATCGAGCGTATTTTAATTTACCCGTTGAATGATGACTAAAAAGGATTGCGCGCGAGAAACCGGCCGCCTATGAAGAGGTAATTATCACTCGACTTTCGCGCTCTTAATTGTTCCGATTCCGTTTTCTTGTTGGGTTATAACGTTTGCCAAAAACAAGCCCAAACATAGCTTCAGTTTCCTATTCCGTGAGTATTTTAACTGAAAACTTTTTCATTTAAATCTTTTACTGAAAAAATGTACAGTTTTTTCTAAACAGCAGTTTCAGGTATATCTAGTGTAAATATATATGTAAATATTTAAGTTATTTGGGTATTTTTTACCAAGCACTCATACCAGAAAAAATATATAAAGAAGTACTATTTATTACTAAAAAAATTAATAATAATGAGCATTTAAAATAGAAATCAAAAAGCCAGTTATTTGATGCATTTTTTACAGCAGCGGGTATTTTGACCTTTACTAAGTAATTTAAGAGATTTAAAAGTTATATTAGATTCAAACTGATATTATTGAAATACGTAAAAAGTTTGATGGTGAAAGAGTAATTTTTATTAATCTTTGGAGAACCGGAGGTCACTTTGGGGCACTAAAGTGACCTCACCTTTTTTATCACTCAACCAAATGACAAGATCCATTAAGGCTTTAAAATAAAATAGTCGTAAAAATGAGTCGGCTCGGCAAAGCTCGCACTTCGTGAAACAGCATAATATAAATGAAGTTGGCAGTCACTGTCAATTTACAGCTAATTTACGGTTTAATTTTTATTAATATTATTAATATGTCTAACCATTCGTCCTCTACATTGGTAGTGTAACTTTACATACTGTGAAGACAAAATGGATTATGTCAACTTAATTACTTAAGTTGACTAAGTGTACTCAGGGAAACTAAATATTCAGTGCGACGAACTCAGTATTCAGTTACCCCGTTGTATTCACTAAATGTTCAGTTGATTATATACAATTTACGTTTGATCTAACTAAACTTTACAATAAGTTTCCCTCAAACTCAATAAATCTACTCTGATATTCTACAGTTCCTTTTTTATCTAGATTGAAAAAATATCTGGTATAATAAATATCTCAGTTTTTTAAAATAACACGTTTTAATCCAATGGTTACTAAAATTCTAAAAATAAGCATTTTACAAAATCTGTTCATCATTCGAAAAAACGCTTCGGCTAATAAAGAAAGTGAAATGGAAAAACGTTTTTTTATTTTGCATTTCTTATTTTCAAATATGTTTAGGAAAAAACATTAACAAATTTACTTCGTCTATAAACAAGTGCATTCTTTTTTTCTTTTTGTAAATTAAGACTGTTGAGTCTTGAATGATAAAAAAGATGTTACAGAAAAGTCAATGAGTTAAAACTAGTAGCACTTAAAAAAATATTACTTCGAATAATCTTTCCAAAATTTAGATGATTTCCACAGCACCGTTACCGAGAAAATACGGCACGAAGTTGCTATGCATTAAGTCATAATAATATCTTACATTAAAATCATAAACTTTAATAAATTTGCTTTCAGAAACGACACTATGAATATTAACGAAATTGTATAAAATGATTTCAAATCATATTTCTTACTCTCTAAATTTCAGTAAGTAATTATTTACTTACAAAAACCCTGTACAAAATGAGAAATAGAAAGTAATTAAGGAGATGTTTCATGTACCGATTCCTACATTATCGGCATTAAGTATATTGCAGGAAGTTAACTTGAATAAATTTCAAAACTATGTTACATATCATACATTGATTAAATCAATTGATTCTCAGATCGAGGAACATTTTGCAAAAATTTGATGAATATCTGATATTGTTTGACTTCGTAGTTCAGGATCGCGTTTAGTCCAACGTTTTAGGGTTGGATATTTTTCATTAAAAACGTGTTCCCTCACTATGACTTCAATATTTAACCAATGCTGTTCAGATTGTACAGAAATATTCCTCGTTGAAGAAAGAATCACTTGACTTTACGTTTTGAAAAAATATTATTTGGTTTACGGTTAATTTACGAAAAATCACTTTTGACGCGAAATGGCCAATTCACACTTGCTTCGTCCGTTCGACATCACCTTAAGCTTTTGAATTTCTAATTTACTTTCTTAAAATTAGTGATTCCTAAATTAAATATGGATTCGTTTTTAATCTTAATTCGAACCTCTAATTAAAATTCAGAGATTAAAACCCCAAATTTCACCTAATCGACATTTCTGCTTAAAACCTCCTTAAACAACGCCACATTTCTCTCCTATTGCACCGAGAAAAATATTCCTTTCGATTCAAAAAAGATTCCCAGCCAAAAAGAATATCCTTTTGTCCAAAAACGAATTTCTTTTCTATCAAAAAGAAGTCCTTTTCAATGAAAACGATTGCTCTTTTTGGGCACGAATTCTTTTCATTCAAACGGCTATTTTCCTGACTGTGGTCACCACAATGTTTTTCAACCCACTAAACCCTTTCATAAAACGTTTTCCTCCCCTAATCTCTTCACAATCGCGCCGATCAACCGAGTGAAGAAAACTCCAAACTTCCTCTACAAGTCAACACCTACTTAAGCAACCCCGAAACTGCAACTCGCGCCAAACTACCAAGCAAACCGCCTCAAACTTTCATCGCTTATTCCGCGCACTTGTCCCGGCACTGTTTTTCTCGCGCTCACTTGTCGCAGTAACTCGGTCGCCGCGGTCCCGAAACTCGCGCGTTTTCGCGCGAAAAGTTGCGCTCGCGACGCGTCAGGTGACTCGCGCGGTTCGTCGTCTACTGACGGGAATTCCGGCGCCTGGAACGCAGGCGTCGCGACGGCCCTGTGTGCGCTACGTCGCGCTATATCGTGCACGTACGAATGCGCGCACCGTCCGTCCACGCGGCGCTCGGATTTAAGATGAAATATCGCGTTGTCCGAATTATTTTTGCCGTTCGCCGAAGCGCGTGTCAGCGCCGGCTGAGCAATGTCACGCAATCGAACGGTCACGTTTCGCGCGCTTTTCGCATGCATTTTTTGTCCGCGATGCGTTTCGGCGACGCGGTTTATTTTTAGTCTGCTCTTGACATTTGGTTTGGGGGGAAAAATGGGTGACGACATTGGTTTCGCGGAGCGACCCCGTGCAAAAGCAGATGTAAAATCGTCTAAATGGGACGGGTTCAGAGATAGACTGTGAATGTATACAGTGAGAAACATATTCGGTTTACATTAAACCTTTGAGCGACAACGTTGCATATATGGAACACTTTTTAAATCTTGAATTTCTACTCGATGATTCAACTCATTTCAATCAAACTTTAAATGGGGTTTCTTTAGGGATATGTCAAAGTGTCCAAAAAAGAATTTAGGGATTTCAGTGTTACCGAACCTGTAAAATTGTGCAGAAACTATTTTATTGTTTGTTGTTGATAAAGAAGCTTTGTTTACATAATATAAACTCCAAATACAAATAAAAGTGGTAAATGTGTTGTTTTATTATATTCAAAGATCTACATTTTACTTTTTCGGGTCGCTGAATACGAATCTGAACTTAAAGTTTCGAACAAAAACTTGAAAAGTCCACCGATTTCCGCGAAAATGACATATATTATTTCGTTTT
Organism: Ceratoteleas bidentatus; assembly: GCA_022817645.1. Classification (NCBI taxonomy): domain Eukaryota; kingdom Metazoa; phylum Arthropoda; class Insecta; order Hymenoptera; family Scelionidae; genus Ceratoteleas; species Ceratoteleas bidentatus. Next base: position 16,812 of record JABFPB010002031.1, read on the forward strand.
TTTATTTCGCAATTTTTAGTTCAGATTCGTAGTCAGCGACCCGAAAAACCTGCATAAACACATTTTCAACCATTTTCCTCCATTCATTAAAATGCGTCGCTCAAAGGGTTAAGAATATTGTCCTCTCACAATCCGATTATTTTAAGACGATTTATATTTTCGCGCAAAATATTATTTTGAAGGGTAGATTCATTAACACACTACAAAAATAAGTGTCTTTTTTTAAGACGATTTTAGAAAAAATACATGAAAAACGACTCAAGCGATGTTTTTTGATGAAAAAGACACTAAAAAGTTCTAGACATTTGTGTTTCTACGGTGGAAGAAGGTTCCATTTAAGAAAAGATTCGAAGAAGATTCCATTCCAAAAAAGACTCGAAGAAAGTTCCATTTCAGCATGGTGCCATTTCAGTTCATCTAAATCAACGGGCCGAAATGGCACCTTTCTGATTTGGAACCTTCTTCGAGTTTTTTCTGAAATGGAACCTTCTTCCACGTCGATATATTGTTAACCTCAAAAATAATTCAAAATAGTTTAATAATATTTTCATCTTAATTCAGTTTTGTTTTTACGATTAAAGGAATTCGGTTTACAGTAATTTTCTATTCTTACAATAAGACTGTCTTGGGTAAGAAGATTTCTTATCATATTCGAATTCAATTCATATTCGATTCTTATCATAATAGAAAATCCGTTTATCCAAATAATCGATTTACTATAAGAATATTCCGATTACTGTAAACGGGATGTTTAAAGAGTGCAGTGTAAAAGACGGGAAGTAAAATTCCGTGAAAACTAATTTTATGTGAAAAGAACGATCTAAACTTTGTATTACGCGAACATGCGAGAAAACGATGAAGATAAATTAACTTTCCGCCACCATTCATGTAGTTTACAGTAATATTGCGGATAAATCATACATTTACATTATACTTTCCTCTTCAAGTACGCTTGATTAGAGGAAGATGTAAGTTTTGGGGATTTTTAACGGTAGTTTATATATTGCATTTTTTTAGAGTCACTGCTTCGTGACTAAAAATTGGGTGAAAACAGTTAAAAGTTAAACAATTAACTGAGAGTAACAGTATGACACTTTTCCGAGTGTGAAATCGGGGATTATAATAATTGTCATTCTGCAACTTGATAATTGGATTGCAAATTTACAGATCTTGTAATTTCTGATTTGACAAATTGTTTACGTTACTGAAGTGAAGGATACTAAAACAATTTATATATGTGCAAGTGCAAATTTAATCAATAATCTGACTTTACTTCTATGGAAGCATTTTATCCCAGAACCATACGTTAAACTGACAAATGCACGAAGACTGACGGGGAAAAAATGGTTATGTAAAATTAGAGATTTCTTTGTAAAGCATTCCAGAAAAAGATGAACATTTTCAAAGTTATTTTTGAAATAACTTTGAAAAGTTTACATTAATAATGTTGGAATGGAATTCCATAAAATTTATTTGTCCATGCTTGCTATAGCCAAACGGATTCTGTAAGTAACGATATTATGTAATTATTAATTACCTTAAAAAGTCGAAACCAATTTTTATCTCCAAATCGACTCATACATCGATCTCGCTATGTATTCAGTTGCAGAACGTATTTTCAGCCCACTTTGAGTCAATTTAAAGACAAGAAAAATTGTCCTTGCTGGAATAAAGGTTAATCTAGTAAATAGTAAACAATCAAGTATTCATACGTTTCGTATTTTTACCTCCATAGTTACACATTCGCTTTTACAATCTGTATGATATTTATTTCATACGATTTCTAAGAATAAAATTTCAATGCATTATTATTCCCGATGACGAAATTTTGATTTTTAAATAGCAGATTTTCGCATTTAGCTTTCTCAGTATTTCCGATTTGCATAACAATCGATGAAAGAGTTATGCGCTTTCATTATCTTGCGAGCGATATAATGTTGCGGGGGTGGTCTTCCCGCTCGTCGTCAAAGTAAATCGACTTTTAAAACCATAAAACGTAAATAATTTTATCGAAAAAGACAGCATGAGAGCTCACACGAGGATTGCGAAAAACGAACGAAAGGGAAATTGACTTTGCGAGCTAGACGAAGTGCATTAAACGCACGTATCGGTAAAATGAAAATTGATCCTGCGCGGTATGTTTCGGTGATTGTGGGTTAATCATTTAAAGTGCAACGCTAACGAGAATAGGAAACGCGTGGCGTGAATTGGACCAAATGAAATTTAAATATGCTTCGTGTAATATTAATCGCGTGATCTCATCGGATAAATCGTTAACGCGTATTTTATAATTACCATAACTGGCATTGAGAAGCACTCTACTAATTGTAATCTCGAACTACAATCCTGAATCCACCATAATCAGTAGGATTCGGATATTTTCGTTTAATCGAATGTGCGACCGAAGTGATAATTAATAGATCGGATACAGTACAAATATTTGACGAAAAATTTGTTCTCTGGAGAGGAATTGTCTACTTATAATCTTGAAAATTTGTTTTTCAAGATAAAAGAAACGAATTATATTTTGAAATGGTTACGATTGGAGACATTTTACAAAATAATTTATTTAGAGTTATTTTCAGATTAATTATCAGATAGATGATACATTTTTTGTTTCAAATTGAGAGTTCGGCGAAGGTTTATACAATAACCTTTTTATAACTAATTAATTGGGATAATTGGGATAAATTTTCAATAAATCCTCTTTCAACAAATCCTCTCTTTGAATGACTTATTCCCTGGCGATTTTTTCTATTGAAACTTGACTATAGACGATTTCGCTCTATATTCTTGTAACTCTGAAACTTACAATACCACTCATAGTAATATTTTTGAATCGCAAACGTGCGTTACGAACGCTCGTAATTGCACAGTCATATTGCCTTCGTTGAAATTACGGCTGACCAAAATGGATTTTTCTACTGCGAGTTAATCAGCCTTCGCATCCATCGTCGTTGTTTGATTTCACGCCGCGTGATATTTCATCAAAAACAGAATTCTTCGTCAAAATTTATTCCGTCATAAATTGCAAGTAATCTTGCATTAATGACCGCAGTTTTCAATTATAACAAGGAATTGATTAGTCCGTGGGAATTTATGCTGAAGGGCTGCTATCTTCATTGAAATTTATTCGTTCGAAATTTTTTAGTTGCGGATTTCTGCGGAATCCTTTAGAACGGGAAATCTGAAAATTAAATATGTCGTAAAAATGATGAATTAAACATGACGATGAATTGTTGTCGATAAATATTCCTCTGAAAGTTTTAAGGGGCTTCGTAATTCAAAATTGATCAAATGAGGAAAAAAATGAAAAAAATATAAATATATAAAAATAAAAATATATTCAAATAAAAGTCAAAAGTAGAAAAAAATGAAAAAAAACAAAAATAAAACACTAAATCGAATAATCTCCACAATATATTTTTCAAGGTTACCAAGATTCAAAATGCTCCACGAAGCTCAGTTTTCATGCAATTTGGCTATTTTTTATTTCGCGTACTTAGAAAAATATTCAGAACAAATCGTACAGGCGGACTTTTGATGTATTGTTATTAACAATATACTGCTTAAAATACCTGGATTAGTAGATTTTTTTGGTTTTTTGTATTTAGTAGTAGAAAATGTGTCATTTCTTAAAATAAAAAAGTTCATCGAAATTCTATATCTATAAATTGATTATTATGACAATACGAACAGTTTCAGGTGAAAAATGAAAGCCAAAACTATAATGGACTCCTTGAAGTATTTAGAAAATAATCCATTTTTAAGCTTATTAATATATAAATATGTTTTTTAACTTATGTTTATGTATTAATTTATAAATAAAATTATTTTTATTAATAACAAATTATAATTGTTCGTACATTTTTAGATAACTGTTATCTAGTAGTCGAGCAACATTATACAACAAAGAAGATAGAAATCGATATAATATTAGTTGTTTTATTTATTTGGATTGCACATCTCCACAATGCAGTGCAATTGAAATCACGAGTTATCCATTTATATTTTACAAATTTCATTTTCGTGGACTATTATTACTGATTTTCCCTTCATTTTGAATCGTTGCACACAATTTGTTTTCTACGTCAATTTTTAATTTATCAGTTAATAACAATAACTCATTATTAATAATATTTCCACCAACTGTTTTGTTATATCATCTGTTGAATAACCGTTTGCTCCTATTCAGCCTATTTACAGAATTCCTAAATATTCGTTCGTCATTGCAAAATCGATAGTGAAAGTGAAGAAGGTATGCAAATCGACAACAATGCGACGAAAATGTTGGAATAACAAGAAAGGGGATCGCAGAGGCTGATAACTGATAATATTCAGGAACCGAAGACGCGTCGTCCCTGAGCTCCCATCGATCGCCATTAAAAGGTCGAAGAGTAATACATTATCAGATAGCAAGGACGATCAATTTAATAGATTCATGCTTGCCGGCGACACTTGATTTCGCAATCTCGACTCTGTCTTCATGCCCTTTTAATAGTTAATCGCGAGTTTCCTTCGCGCGATGTCGCAACTTCAAACGAAGATGTTTCTGACAATCATCACAGGCCAATCGTGTCCAAAATTCCAGGAGGCCTTTCCAACTTGAGCTTTTAATTGACTCGGCATTTCGCATCGGATCGAAACTCACTGGATCCCTATAAAAATGCCCCGAAATGCCGTTCAATTAAAGTAAATCGCACACGAAATGCCGTGATCGAGTCGAGATCCGACGTTTAATTAAAACAACACATAAATCGAGGAACATGCAAGCGCTTGGCTGTAACCAGTTGTCTTGTACTTCTGATTTATACACGAGAGAAAAATTGTCTTAATTATTACTTTATTATATAGCATTCCGAGAACGAAGTTTCCTCTCTTAGTATTTGGTACATGTATTTATCATAATTTTCTCGTATTATTTTCAGTTAAAATCAAATGACTATATTTTTATAGTATTCGAAAATTCTATTTCTTAAAAAAAAACATTTTCTTAAAAAAAAAAAACATCGAAACAGAGTCTCGAACCCGCGATCTGGAGGTTTACAGCCAGGACCTCTTCACCTTCACCGCCGACTGTTGACATTCGAAGCATTCGATCTTTCTTTTGTTTGAATCAGCGCGTCATTTGTTTACAGCATTATTTGACTTTGC
>JABFPB010002032.1:0-21962 GCA_022817645.1 Ceratoteleas bidentatus
AAATAGAGTAAAAATAAAATAAAAATAAAATAAAAATAAAATAAAAATAAAATAAAAATAGAGTAAAAATAAAATAAAAATAATATAATTTTTTTAAATAGAAATAAAAAGAGAAACGTAATGCCGCTCCAGATTTTATACATTTTTCATCCTTTGTCAGTTTCTCAAACTTATTCTCCCTCGCTCGGTCCCAATTTTCATAATTCTCGAATTCGACAAAAAGCTGCAACAGGAAACACCGTTGGTTCGCGTTTTGTGATTCCTTTTCCGGATCGCCTCGTAAACAGAATTTCGGTTCGAAGCATGACCCAACGAAAACTGTTGCGCCGAAAGAAGCGCCGCCGATGACTAAGTCAACACGGTAAAAACGTGATTCCCTAATATTACGACTCTGCTTTTTGCTGCGGCGACGTTTAACGTGCCGCCTTCGGGCACTTCTCGTGCCTCACCTTCTGAGTCATCCCGAACCCGGGAGAAGCGTCGCAACAAAGGAGAGCAGCCGGCAGCCGTGTCAGCGGGTTAAACGACTGCAGACTTTTCTGAAATCAGCGGCGAATTTCGAGTGGTTCGCGCGAAACGTTTAAGGCCGAGTTTATAAAGCGGCCATCAACCGTTTGCGGAACATCGCCGCGACGGCGTTTAACGGCCGCGTTTATTTGCCGCCGGAATCGCCGCAACTATTGTAAACGCGCGACAAAAATTGCGCCCGGCAAAAATGATTTTGAATGCCGCGTCGTAACTCGAGCTGCGAACCCGAACGACCGGAATTACGGCGACCACGAACAATAAACGAAATTATTTGTGGTGGCATTAAATTACTAATGGAGTCCCGAGTAAAATGGCGAGTGGTTTCGAGTGAATGTTTCAGGGGCCGAAATTTTGGTGGAAGTCCTCAGCGGATCGACTTAGTGGTCCGGAGAAATTTCCAAATATGTATCGGGAAAAATACGCTTTCTTGGAGCACAAAATTTTCATTATAGTTTGAATGTAGCGGAAATAAGAAATTAAGTGCACCTGAGAGAACCATAGAATAACCGTTTATAGATCCCTTTAAAGGTTTCTAAACTAGAAAAACGGGTATTTCTGAGAGAACACTGATGTAATATTTCTAAACCCTTCATGTGTTAAGACTAATGGAGAAGGCTGTAACGCATAAAGAGTTTTGCGTGAGGTTTAACGTTAAAGTGGTTTGAAATGGATACCCTATTCTTTGCAGGGAACATTAAATCGAAAAGATAACACTTATCTAATTTTCGAGTAGCATAAGTGTTTCAGTTTGAAGGAAAATATTAAATAAGTGTTCTATTAGTGCTTCAATTGTAAATTATAGAGAACAGATTCTTACTTGCCCAAATTAAAATGTTTATTAAATTTTTTGGGGAATTGTTTCAATGATAATTCTCACTTATTACTTAAACACTTATAAATATTTGGTGCAATTGTTTAAATAATAATTCTTACGGAAGTAGAGTTTGATTTATGGTATAAGTAATCTGTACGTTACATAATCTCATTTTGCACATTATAAATAAGATTTGTAAGTATCATAAGGTGAATATTGTTGACAGTTTCTAGAAGATTTGCACAGTTGAACCTTATAAATGAGACTTATACTATATAATTTATATGACATTCTGTAAATGTAAATACTACAAAAAAATATTACAAAAGTGTTCATTTAGGAGTACAAGTTCTTTTAGTAAATGTTTCGCACAAACTAGAGCTTAATATTCGCTTTCAATTTCCAACAGCAGTCTTAATTCATAACAAATAGAATTATCATTCTTCACTGAGAAACTTTCTCAAATAATTGATGTTATTTGTAGATCTCAATCATTCTTAGGAATAATATTGTTTCATAGAAAAGTTGCGGAGAAATGAGAGTAACATGCTATGATGAAATAATTTAACTCTTAGTATACCATTTTTGGTAACAGCCTTAAAACTCACCAAATAGGAGGAACTAATTGTAAAAAGAATTGCGATTCGCTTGATTGAAGGCTGGATCGATCCATTTCAACTCGTGGTAACAACCAAAAATCACCGATTTTAACGAACCGATTGCCAAACCCTCAATTAACGAGCGTTATTCTCGAAAAGTCGGACGCTTTTAATCAAAGTAGGTTAATAACGATTGTCACGTCGAGAGCTTTGAATGACATTCCCGTGCAGAATTTTTCTACACGCGACGTTTCGGATGCCGACGGATTATGTCGAAATCCAAGTGCAAAGTATGCGAAACGACGTTTCACTTGTCCACTTCGGACATTTTTATACAAAATTCCATTCAATTCTATTTATAACCCTCGATAGTGTGCGTTTGTGCATGATCACGTTATGCAATATCAGATAATAGAGTTGTGAGTGAAGAATATAAAATCAGATATGTTTTTTTGTCCAGCGTACTCGCTGTAAAAAAAGTTGCGGCAATTTGGTATTCACGCGTAGAGTTAACTTTGAGTGCTCGCGTTGAAAGAGCGGATTACAATAATTATGCGATAAAAAAAGAAACAAAAAAGTCGAAAAACGGTATTTATCAAATTGCAAAAAAACGTCACCATATTATTATTGAAAAACGAAGGATGGAAAAGTTTGTCTTATGCAATCGGATTAGGAGCGTTTCGCATGTAAGGCGGCGGCAATAAAGTGTATTTTCAAGTAAATATAATAAATAAATGTAGAAAAGGCGATAAAGATACTTTTTCAGCCGACTTTTTCCTCGCTTTTTTAGCCGCCACTGCAGAAGCGAATATCGCTGCAGTTTACAACCGAGAACGAGAAACAGGACCAGTTTATATTACTTCCGTTCCAAAAGCGCCCGCGAGCTACTTATGACTCAAGCCCGACCGAAGTTTCAGGTTACCGGAGCAAAACACTTCCATGCAGATACCCATCGAGTTTTACATGCGTCCACATTCCGCGCATATCATCGTCACCGGTCCGCCGAACCTTGCGAACCGGAGCATTGCCTTTCTTACCGCAATGATCCATTTTTAACTTGACTTTTCGAGCCGTTTCGCACTACATCAAGTTTTATGTCGCTTTAAAGATCGCCAGTTGGAAACTTCAAGAAAGAACCACCGCTGTGTTCCAAGAAATATTCAGATTGCTACTCCCATTGCAAAAGTTATGAAAACTCTTTTCGAACAAAATTGTATACACTATATACTAGAAAAAATTCGTAAAAAACAACGCATACTGTTTATTATTTTCAATTTCTATGTAAACTTCTGCAAGATACATGTCAAATTACATTTTTTATTGTAATTTAGCAAAAAGAGTTGTGATACAAGTTGTGTTACGATATCGACCATAAACATAACCTAAAATTCAAGTTCATTAAGTAAATCTAAAATGATATCAATTCAGGTAAGGTCCGAGGTGGTTTTTTGGGGGTTTCTCCAAATCTCCTTTTTATTTAAAGTAAGACGATCACAATATTGAAATATCAAGTCGTTCGATGAAAAAGAATGATTTTAGATATTTTGCATCTTCCCTTAATTAACAAAAAAGAAATACTCCTAAATCATATTCTATCTTGAACTATCACTAACGACAAACTTTCTTACTCTTTCTTTCCCACTCGTTCCACATTTAATGACAGATTACATTTCTTGTAAATTTCCAACGCATATGATATAGGACCAGATTACATTCCATGTGGTGAAATTTTACACTTTCAGGTTTACCTAAGAACAACGTTTTCGAAATGTTTTACTATAAATAAAGCACTTGGTTTTCGTAATGCAACGATGAGTTGTAAGGTAAAAACAAAATGTTTATAATTAAAAATATTGTGTTCTCGCTGATGTGTAAAATGTAATTTCAAACCGGATATTTGAAATTAAATGTTAATTCAATTTGTAACCGCTTATAGTGTAGAACTTTGCTGTCACCTGTGCTGTCACTTTCCGTGAAGTCTTGCATGCAAACAAGTCTGGAACGTTGATTAACGATATTTGCATAGTCGCAATTGATTTCAGCTTAATTAGAAAATATCAATAAATATCGGCGAGACGAACAAGTAATTATTCCGCGGCAATTATTATTTATCCCCAGCGCCGACGAAAGAATCCGGAGCACGCGGATCTAGATTTCAACGAGGAAAACTGGTTTCGATTAGGTTTTGACAAGGAGTCCTAATGAGATCCCGGCCTGGCTCGCGAGCAAAAACCTGGTTAGGAATCCCGATTTGCTTATTGACGATCAACAATTTATCGCCGTTTTGTCGGCCACAAATAGTCAACTTCATTTCCGCTGTCCTGTAATACCTAATATAAACACCCCAGTTGAAAAATTCCATTAGGACTAGTTCTAATGGTATCTATGCGGCTTTTGACAATTTTTTTTTCAAATGTTGTATATGATTTGTAAATGCTTGACACCCATATGGAATTGCGTATACATTTTATTTGTAATTGTAGTTCTATTTTTAATGAAATGTATCAACTGGAACTCCTTTTTTCCTAACAGAAAAATCGTCCTAGGGAACGAAGTTACCCATTTTCCACTCATTATATCCTCAAACCAAACCTCCTTTTCCCGAACAATGCCTTCCAGATTTCGCCGTTTGATATCATCCGTCGAAAAATGCCGAAGAAAAACCGATGTAAACGTCAATCGGAAAAGGGGACACCGATAACGATCCGCGTGTTTCGTGTGCAAATAACTCGTACGTAATTACCCATTTTTCGTGCATTGTTCCATTGAGATTGAGTGTGAAAATACCGAACGGTATTGTCGCGCGTTTTTTTCATCGTCGCTACTGCGTTGCGATAAAAAGACAATGGCCATCAGACAATGCGAGAAAAAACGTCGCGATTTGAAGGCTCCGAAGGGACCGACGAAGAAAGTACGCGCTTTTCCATTTGAAAACGCCGGCTCTTTAGTTAAGCTAATGAAGACGAGTGCTTTAATGAAGCGCTTATCGAGATCGCTATGATTGCCACCGAGAACGAAAGGCCGCTCGACTTTGTGCCAGATTTAAGTGAATTAGAACATCGTTTCGCGGGCGCCCGGGGAAAAGGCTTTCTAACGCGAGCTGCGCAAGAAAGCAGACGCGGCAGCACCGCGCAGACATGTTCATTACGGCGGAGATCAACGACATGTTAATAACATGCGGACCTGGCTAATAAGGCACAATACGCGCGCGGACGGTCACGCTTTTGCGCAGGGCATTCAAAATCTGATCTTGAAATCCGACGCCGCCTTTCAATTCCACGGTTATAATGGCGCGGCTGGCGAAGGAGGGGGTACAGTGCGCGGATTAGTGGATCGAGTTTCGCGGCGCATTTGCAATTATTTTTATACACCTGCAATTAGTTGGGGGCATAAGGATTGATCAAGTTGTCACCTCTTACGAAAACTGCGTAATTTGTGAAAGGGGTTTGATTGGATGAAATTGTTTTGAGGTGATTCGATTGATTTGATTTTCAATTAAGACAGTTGTAGAAATAAAATGTTTGAAAATGTCTGAAAAAGTCGTTAAAGAAGTCTGAAAGATGTCTGAAAGGTCCCAATTTTGACACCATTTCAGAGCTATTTAGACATTTTCAGATTTATTATTCAGAAATATTCGGATATGTACCGACCCGAGATAAGCAAATTCTGAAAGTGTCTGAAAATGACTGAAAACTTCGAATCTGCATCAAAGGATAGGTTTTTAGAATTAATGTATGGTTATTTAGAAGTGTAGGGAGAAGTATAATGTTTACAGGTTCGGTTAATATGAGAACCAAACAATTTCGATGAGAAACCGACCAGTGTATTTGAGATCTGTTGTGGAAATAGAAAGTCTGAAAAAGTATGAAATGAAAATATGAAAAAAATATGAAAAATCCAAATTTGTACACTGTTTCAGACAGTCTCAGGCAGTTAATTTTTACATTCAAGAATCCAGTCGATGTCTGAAAAACTGTGAAAAAATCCGAGAATGTCCGAAAAAATCTGTCTCTACTTGCAGAAATAAAATGTCTGGAAAAAGCAGACACTGGTTGAAACTGTGTTGGGACCATTAAGAAATGACAGACTTTTTCTCAAATTTCAAGAACTTGGGACCTTTCAGACTTTTCCTCAAATTTTGATATCAGACGTTTTCAGACTTTTGTTAAACTTTTTCAGACTTTTTTCAGACCTTTCAAAGACAACATTAGTTCCAGCGGAATTACATACTTTTTTAACATCCTTCGAAAAGGGCATTTCCCCCGGTTTATTAACCAAACAATTGTTTTCCCAGCCACTCCCGGCATTTGCATTTCTACGTCCGACCATATTTCCGCGGCTTATCAACGCTCGCGTGTCGTTAAACGACCTTAACGTCCGCCTGTCACTGCCGCGATATTAAGGCCCTAAAAATGCCGCATTACGCCGCAAAACTGTGCGCCCATAGCGAACGCTTATAATTTTATACTGCGTGTAATTTTACAATGCCCGTTTCGCCGGGTTCGCCTCATTATAAGCACTCATATATCCGCCTGAGCAGTGTAGGTGCTCTTTAAGCACCTACACTTTTGTGTCAATTTTACCTCGATGTAAATAATTGTTTTATGATTGCACCGCTGATGTTGCTCGAGTGTTTATGCCGAATAAATTATGACACTGGCATATAGTTAAGCCAAGTGTTCAGTCGAGCAAAAATGGAATTTAATTTTGTGTCCTCTCCTTTATTGTCTCGCCTCGAAGACGATAATGCAAATTTATATTCAATGATAAATTCGTAAGTAACCGAGGGAAAATGCATTTTTCCACTCGGTTCCGTTGAAGTCGAAGTGTTTGGAGAGCGGACTTGAAAGTATTTCTTAAATCCCCGGGATGCGCATAATTTAGTCGTGGTCATTTAAATGAAGATGTCACGCGTGGATTTATGGTTTTTCACGATTTGATTCAATTTCGAGCGATTTATTGCCGCCGCTTTTTCGACGCGATATTTTACGGGGTTTGATTTATAAAACCGAATGGCGCGTTTTTTCTTTTGAAAAGAAAGTTGCGTTTATAACAACAACAGCGGGATAAAACGTCGAACATGTTTTCGAGTGTAACTTTTTGAGAACAACTACTTTTTTCGGAAACCGGGATTTATCTGTTTGCGTACTCTTCTCCGCTACTGGAAATATATTCAAATTAACATAATCTGTTTGACCGTTTTACCAGTTTTGGCAAAATATGTTTGTTTCGGTTTTGCATAATTATCTCCACGTGTATAGCCGAGGATCGCCGTAATTGAATATTAGCGATTCAGCAGTTGGATATTTCATCGAGAAATCTCTGAGTGATCATTAAAACTCAACCAGTAGCAACATCAATCGCAGACATAAATCAGCGTAATGCACAACCTGTTGTCGTGATCTGTCAAATCGTTTCGCATTAATTAATTAATCATCAGCAAAAGTGCGTGATTAATTTTGATTCGTTTTATTACCACCGAAACTGGAATGGCAAATAAATGAAATAGACTTGCAACCGAAGCGTTAAAGCAACGAAACAATATTTCAAATTATCATTCGAATGAGACAAATGTTTCCTCGAATGATTGAATGGATTACATTTTTTATGGGTTCACGTAACTACCATTTTTCATTCGGTTTCAACGAATTTAAAGAAAGGTTTTAGATGTGGAAAATAATGAGCCGTAATATTACGAATCGTGAAGTCATTTTGGTGGAAGTAAGTTTTTGGGATGATTTGTCTTGGTTGTTAGTTTTTTTATGTTTTTTTCTATGTTCTGGAAATGAGAATACTCTTGATGGGAAAATATGTATGCGATGTATTGTTGGGAAGTAATATCGGTTGTGCTTATAATTGTTAAGAGAAGATAAATAAATATACAATAATTTTATTAAAATAATTAAGAGAAAAATATTTTCATTTGATTGTTAACAAAGTAATTGTGTTGATAACATGAGAATACTTAATTAAAATCGAAAACGCGTCGTTTGATGAGATCGTTTCGAACCAGAAAGGAAAACCGGAAATTCAGAAGGATTTTCTTGAAATAATTAACTTCAAGCTGCAGATATCTTTTCTTCGGTATTTTAACCTGATATTAATCTCAAATTCCACCTGTTCAAAATTAATTTGTATATTTTTCTTTGTTAATTGCATTTTTTTCATTTCATATCAAAATTAAACAATCAAGAGAAAAACTTTCAGGAAATAACGAGGCTAAATTTATAAAATGACACATTCTCTCTCGAACAAAAGTTATCTCATAAAAAAGAGAATTATTTTATTATTTTTATTTATTGCCTAACAGCATAAGAGACCACGTAAAAAACTTTTCTTTTTAATCTGCAAACTTCAGTTGTCCTCTCACAAATTCACTTTCGCATCAATGATCAAAAATATTTCTTTTTCTTTTAATTTACTGAATTTTCGACAAATATTTTGTTTTGTCGAAAATTCAGTAAATTAAACTCAAAAATATTTATTAATGGTAAAACGGAAATCATTATACTTGTTTCATTCATCTTTAACTGATTCATTTATCGAATAAAGAATTTCAATTTACAAACGATTGCGTTTACGCAACAAATTTTCCCTTTTGCGGTAGAAGGAATCATTTTCAAGATATATGAATGTGAAATCCGTTTTAATGTAAAAGGGAACGCATTACGGTTAAAGTAATAAAATCTGTGAAAATCATGGAAAAATTTGAAAAAATTGGGACTGTTATAGTTTTTTCAGAATTTTTCAGAAATTTTGAGAGACTTTCAGGAATTTTCAGAAATTTTCGGTAATTTTCAGACATATTCAGAAATTTTCAGAAGTATGCAGAGATTTTCAGATGTTTTCAGAGCATTTTTCAGAGATTTGAAAAACTGTGATGAACTGAGTGCGAAACGCAGTCAGTGCATCAATCAACAAATCTGCATTCATTTTGTCACAAAACGTGTCCTTTTCGTCTCAACGATTCAAAAGGGTAAGAAAAAGAAGGTTTTTTTCGTGGGAAAAGAAACATTTTCTCAACGTGCACTATCTCCTTAAAAATGCCCGACCACACATCATCTCGAAAACCGCGCAACATCTGTCCCAGTTGCCCCTAAATATTCAACTATGCAAATGGCGCTGCAACGACTTGCATGTAATCAATTCATTTCGTCTAATTAAAAGGCCTTGCGTCACACGGCCCGATAAAAAGTGCGCCGCGCTACTGTGCGGGCATCGTCCGCCTCATCCGATCCTCATCGACTCGGCGGCCCACTCGCAATTATACCACGCAAATATACAAATCGAATACCCGTTCTAGCCGCGATTACCATACAATATAGCCGCCGCGGAAAAAAGCCGCGGTCCCCACGATGACATTCCGCTCGCCACAATAGTCGCGCGCGCGACTTCGTAATTGTAAATATCGCGTAAGAACGGCCGTAATATATTATGAGCGCGTTTCATCGGGAATGCCGCTCGTATGAACGCTTTCCCGGCGACGCTCGTTAGAGACGGCTTCCCGGGAGACGGCTTTTTTCGCTGCTGATGGACGGCGGCTCTAGGCCGGCGTAGACGACTTTTTTCTCCGCGAGGGACGATTTGCTGCGAAGCCGTATCTCGCGCGCGCGGAATGCCACGAAAAAGCCGACGCAGACGCGCATTTCGATTTCTACGACGGCTTTACTGCTTCCATGTACGCGACCTTTTTACGCTTTTTCCGCGCCGACAACTAGTTCCAACGCCGGATGGGCTAATGAAACGGCCTGGCGTTTTTGACGAGGGATTCCTGAGGAAAAATGGTGGAATTATGATGCGCATTGTTCGGCGGGTTCGCCTTTTTATGATGAGATATGGGTGGAGATATATCTTAAGGGAACTATGAAGGAAGTTTTCTTTGAAGAGTATAAACGATTTTCAGTAGTTAAAACCACTTCCAAATTGGATTTGGGAGCAGAATAGCTGATTTTGAAAAACGTTTCTGCCAGGTGTTCTCATCGAATTATGACTTTTCAGGAAAGAGAAAGAGCTAAGTAGTTCGAAATGTTGCCATAGATGGCAAACTTCTGCATGTCGACGATATGCTTTATGGTGCTGGTATTTAACGAATTTGATACAGGTTTTTACCTACCACAAACGATCTTTTTCTAATTGTAGAAACATGAAATTTGAACTGTGCGAAGTTGGAAACCTTATCACAATACTAAACATTAATCGAAAACAGTCAATTTAGACATTCGTCAAGATAAGGAGACTCTTAATAAGTAGTGAATTTGAGAGTCAGGGGAAAGTGATACTTATTTTACTGCCACGAGCAGTTTTGCTATCTTAATTACAACAGTTTGAACAGTTGATTGAGTCTTCATTTTGCAGAATCGGATTGTAAATATAAAAAGCATTTCGGAGCAAGTGTAACGTGATATTAGAGACCATTTCCCGCGCTTTTTTCTCACTGGAAAACAGGACGCAGTCGAGACGAGTTTGCATTTTTCCAGTTGCCGGAGCCTCCGCTTCTGATCAAACAAATTGCTCGCACCATAAATCTCCGCCGCGAAACTCGTAATTATATAAACACATGGCGAAACAAAAATTAAACAAGCGTAATGTCGGTCGGGCGACGCTTTGCTTAATCAAAATCAAAGACTATCGATGCTGGAATTCGGACTATGCGAAACCCACAACCGCAGCTGCTGGACGAATATTCGCGAGTTGCACCTGCAAATTGCGCTAATATAAAATTACATCGAGTCAATTATTATTATCATTCCTGGTAATGTATCTTTTATAGGACCTTCCAGCAAGCTATGTTCCCGATTTTTTATAACTTAAACATTTTTATTTTTATTTGGACGAAATGCAAATGAAATTCTCTATAATCACATTAATATGAACCTTTTCATAAAAAAACGGTATTATACCAGTATAAATAAAAACAAATATAAAAAATGATAAAAATATATAGAAAAACTTTACAATTGAAAATTTGTTTGAATAGAAAAATATGATGTCAAAATAACGTCGATGTTAAAACTAAGCACGGTAAAAGCAAACATCAAATTATCTTATTAAAAAGGAAAATAAAAATGTAAACGAGATACTTCAACACTTTCTATTAGGCTAATTTTCATTTGACATTCACGATCTACCCATTAAGAAACAAAAAAAAACTTAAAAACATTCAAATAAATCCCAAACATTTTATAATTCACTTCCCTTCGTAACTGATGATAGACGATCGTCGATCTCAAACGTGCGCCACGATCCGCGACTTCGCAGAAATCGTCTCTCTAATTGGTACTCGTTGATTCGAAATTAATAATTGATGACCGTCCGACTTCGTAATCTTTTATGAATTATAAAGAACAATGCACAGTCCTTCAAACTTGTTTCGTTATTCTCAGTTCATCAACATTTACCCAAATACTAGTTCAGTCAAAAATTATCTCCCTGAAAAAAAAACATTACCTCTATGAAACAGACTAATTATTAACGAATAAATAATCATTGCTTTCTTTTAACTTTCTTTAGTTTAAAATTGCTTAAATGTAACGTTTACATTGCATTTAATGTACTGACAACCATTAAACTGTTTTGTATTCTTTTACATTTTCATTCAATTTCATCGCCATTTCATCTTGGAAATATAGTTCTGCACATAAAAACACTTCCTATTACCTACATCAAAAAGTTGAAACTCATTACTACTCTCAGTATCTCTAAAAGTAACTTTCCTAACATTTTTTCATACATTTGTTTATTAACTCTCAAAAAAAGTTGTCCGATCGTAAAATCTCTACCGGAAACGCCCGAAACTCGAGCACTTATCACAGCCTTTAATATCAATGCATTGAATATCGTCGCAAAAACTCGTCCAAAGTGTCGATTTCACTTTCCAAAAAGACTTCAAACTCCGAACCCGCGATCGCCGCAATTTGTCACCGTGTTATGAACGTTTTATCAGCCGCGATAAAAGTTTAACGATTGTGTGAATAAGTAACGGCTTATCTTAACGCGCGCGAATGTGTTTATAATTTTACAGCCGGCATGCAAATGCGCATGCGCGGCCGAACAATATTAATAAAACCTCCTACGAAAATAGCTCGGGCTCGCGCCCGCGCGCAGCCGGCTATTACTCCGCGCGACAAAAACGCGCAGACCAAATCGATTTCTGCGGGACATTTCTATAATGAGCCGGCGTGACATGCACATCGTTGTATTATTTCCACCGAAAGTGGTCTGCCCCGCGGCAAACTGGTCTTTTATTTATGACGCGCGCACTTTTATTTCAGGTTTCTCGTCCGGCGAGCTAGGATTAATAGCGGCAATTTTCGATCGTCCTCGAGGTCGCGGTGTCCATAATAACCGCGCGCCGTTGCTCGTTTTTGCGATTTTACGGAGCTTCTTCACCGCGGCTTTTCAGCCGGCGTTTATCCGCCCGATGTTTATCGCGGGAACGTTACACATTGTGCTAATCTCTTTTTCAGGCCGCCGTGAAAACCGCGGGAAACACGAAAAAAAAGCCTCGCGTTCAATTAATTCGAGATCCCGCGCGATATTTGCACGAGATATTGTTAATGGTATGCATTTGTAAGCTGTAATCAGCGTTAATTCATTTCTGGACGAACAGAATTCAATTTGTTTGTCGCACTGCTCGGTGTTATCAATTCAAAATTAGTTTCAATTAAGGTTAATGTGAGTGACAGCTGATTTGCATTACCGAGCGGGAGTTTCATTCAGGAGATAGCGAGTTTTTTTTTTTTTTCAAGAATGATTTTTCATTGAGAGAAAAGATGGACTTGAAAGTGATTTATCTTTTGTACTGCCAGAACACATATTTATCGCTGAAAAATGAAAATCGGGATAGTCTGAATGGAGAGGAGGTTTTTCTCCGTTTCGCTCTTGCTCTGGAAATAATGATGCCAGTGTGTGAAAATAGTCGAATTATCTGTATCACCGTGGAAATAATTTTATAAATAATCTCCCAGACTCCGTCGGACTGAAGCCGGCAATCGATGTAAGTGCCGGCTGAAAATATGGCACGTCAATACAAATTTTATAATTCGCGTCGATCGATATGCATTGGTCGGTGACAGAAAATATTTGCGTGACGTTAATCTGAAGAATGCGGTACAAAATAATATACACGCGGCAAGATTATTATACAACCTCGTATCTCGTGTTGTGATTGGATATTATTAACGCTCATGAAAGTTCGAATTTGATACTAATTTGTTTTAACAAGACAAATTTCTGCACTCGCGGTTTACATTACACATTTATCACTGTTATTCGAACTTTTAACTTTTCCAACCAAACCGACGTTCGCCGCATAACCATTAATCTTTTCATTTTTTAATAAATGCCCAGAACCTCAATTTCTAATTAAAAAGTGGCACCTTACGTCACTGCCTAATCTGGTAATCGGACAAAACGCTCCTTTGCACCCAGAAAGAGAACCTGTTACGATTTCAAGAACAAAGTCAGCGCAACTGCGCTACTTGGCGCGAAAGGTCAGACGCCGGTGGCAAAAAATCGGCATGAATCACTGAAATTTCGCATGCTAATTAAATGAAATTATTCAGCGCCGGTTAACACGCTTAATTGTGTTATCGCGTTACGTCAAGCGCCCGCCGTTGGGCGTTCTCGGCCGCAAACCTGAAATCATTTTTGCCGTCGTCGTCGCGCGCGCATTTCTTACAAAACGTGGACCGAATCGACGTGCACGCATTGCGCCTGCCGCTCGCCGCTTTGAGGTTTCGCTTGCGACATGTTCGCGCGGATTCGAGGTAACGGCTATCACGGTCGACGGGTGTCCCTTATGGCAGTAGCGCTCCGCCCGAGTCACGCGCCGGCATCTAATTCGATGCAACGATTTCAAGGTTTCTAGTCGCGATCGATCGAAAAATCGGCAAAGCTTTGCATAGCTCGGATTCACTGTGACGCGTGTGTCGAAATCGCTAGAGTCGTCATTTTGGACACTTCCGAACTTAGATTTCTAGCCTATTCTAGACTATTTCTAGTTTTTCTGCAAAATTAGTTATCAGATAATTTATATTTGTCTAGCACTACCCGCGTAGAATAACACTAGTCTGACAAATGATCGCGAGCCATGCTGTTGCCATCGTATTGCCACCTTGTTGCCATTCTGTTACTATACCAAGAGTCAGGCAAGTGTATGGCAACGGAATGGCAGCAGGATGACAAAAGGATGGTAACAGCATTGCTTGCGATCATTTGCCAGACTGTTGCCATATCGCTGCCTCACTATGCCATACCGTTGCCATACTACGCCATACTGTTTCCAGCTTTTCTTTTTCCCTAGAGTAGTCCTGGCTGATAAAGGCTGCAGACAGATGCTTGTATGCCAACAGTCTTGACTCAAGATTTACATTTGTCTAGCAAATATCATGGATCTAAAATGGTATTTGTCTAATGATATTCTAACGCTAATCTTCTACAGAGGTACACAGTGATATTTCTCTAGCAATATTTTTGGCTTTCGGGCGGATGCCAAAAATTCAGAATTAATAAATGTTCACAGATTTTCAGATATTTTCAGAAGTTCTCAGAATTTCTGAATCATTTCAGAGCATTTTTCAGACTTTTTCAGATATTTAAGGGGAGGTGCAACCAAAAATCATGAAAAATCGAAACAAATGGAAATAACATTTATTGCAGTTTCACACCTTTTTAACCCTTCACCACTGCATAGTAAAACCGAAACTTCCATATCTGCATTACAAATTACGTTATTAACATTTTGATAGGGGATTCACAGCGTAAATGATAACATTTCCAAACTTTAAACGTGATTATCTCCACAACTTTTTTCCAGTTTTCTCGCACTCGGCGTAATTTTTCTCAGCCAATTTTCAGCCGATTAATTTCAAACTTGGCACCGCAATCTTCAAAGTGTACTGAAGCATTTCTCAAGACGGATTTTCGATTAGATTTTTTTAACCAACAGTTAAAACAATTGAAACATGAAAAATAGGCTAAAATCGGCCTGTTTTGTGTATTGTATCACTCACAAAGCATAAGTCGAGAACAAAGTAGAAATTAAACATTCTGTTTTTAGAAATGCTAGGTTATGGAATCAGGATGAAGTGGGCCAAATTTGAAGTAAATCGGATGAAAATTGTGGTTAAGAAATTACGCCAAAAACGCCCTTTATGAACTACTTTAATTAATAAAAGGGGAGGGGGAATATTTTTTGAGGTTTTGTTCAGTTTTCTTTTTATTTAGATTAATATGAACAAAATATCGAAATTTCAAGTCATTTGGATGAAAATTACGGATTTTAGCCATTTGGGTTGCACCTCCCCTTAATTTTCATTAGGTTATATTTCATTGGTAGTTTCAAGATTCTCTCTAGACCTTTTTTTTGCTTAACAATAGTCTTCCCTTTTATACTGTCCCTAAGAACTTTATTCCAAAAACGATTTCTCTGATATTCAACAATCCAGAGCTTCCAGAAAAAATCCGACGATGTTCTTACGCTTAAAATAACGAACAATTTATGGACAAGGATGACTTCGACGTACAAGCTGGCGCAACGTTTCGGACGCTCCTTATGCAATTGTAACATTGACACAGTTCGGACAAAAAGAGACGTTGAAGTTGATTTACGTTCGCGCGCATCAAATTACAAAATTATAGAGCTGCTATGAAGGGTCAGCGTTTCCCGTTTTGGACATCTCGAAAATTGGCTCGAACTCGCTTCGGACTCGAGAGTGGCGATGTTAGTTCGCCGATTTGCAATGCACGATAAAATTTCCGTTATGCGATAATGTTATCGGCGATATTACAATGTGCACCATTTCACAAGCCCGACAAACTCCTGTCCTATGCAAATGCAAAAAGATGAAAATAAATTGCGGTCGCGGTATCGTACGTTTAACGAACACGTTCGTTTCTCATTGATAACGTTTGTATATGGCGAGACAAGTATCTGAAAAGTCGCGACGCGATTTGAAAACTGTCGGCAAGCGCCGATTTTTGTCGCCGATTTCGTTCGTTCGCGCATTCCCACGGTCCACTGGCAGACTTAACATGCTTTTGCACGTTCGGATCAATGCAACGCGCACCGCGAATCAAGAAAGCGAAAAACGCCGCCGGTAAATAATGCTTAATCGTCGCTTCTTTGACTTTGGCAAACAACGCGCAATGCCTCGAGTCAATGTTTCGTGTTTTAATTACAGTCGTGAAACTAATGACCGCTTCTGCAGAACATGATACAATTCATGGCAAAGAGAAGTTAACTATAATTGCTTAAATCATCATTTATCACGAGGAGTACCGTTTAATAAAAATGTAGAGCATTTATGTAGAAATGATAAATCTCACTTTTTGAAACTTTGTCCGAAAAAATTCTGTAGGGTACAGCCATACCCTACTGTACAGTCATACAACATATACTAAAATAATATATGTTAAATTTAATATTAAAATTAACATTAAATTTAATAACATATTTATAATATGAAATATAATATGAAATTTAATATTATTTGTTATATTAAATTAAATTTAATGTTAAATTTAATATGAAATGTAATATTAAATTGTGTACCTCATCCTGCCGAATATATTTAATATTAGATTTAATATATTCTCGATCTGAATTTTAATAAAAATTTAGTTCTAGAATAATATTTTGCGCGCGAAATTAGAATATTTACATTAAAGAATTTTGATTTTCATTATTTTCAATTCGTGCCACCATTTAAAGAAATGTGAAAAATCTGAAAATATGAAAATTAATCAAGACTGTTAGAAAACAATAAATAGGCAAGTGTAATATATTTTTTTGCGCGTAATTAAAATATTTAAAGCTAAAGATCGAAGTTTTTTAGTTTTAAATAAATGTCATATCTTTAAGCTTTAGAAAAAAAATGACAAATACGTTTAAACATAAAGTTGATGTTGGCATAGTTATAGAGAAAATGAAGGTGCCGAATTCCTATCAATGCGAAATCAGTTTTTTAATAATTAAATAGTTTTTTTAATTTTGAATTTGCCGCCAAAAATTAATCTAAAATATTGCTCAAGATGAGAATTTTTTGTGCATTCAGCAGGATTTTTTTCATGTTCTTAGGTGTCATAGAACCGAAGAAAATAAGAAAACTCTTTTTCAGTCAATTCTCGTAAACGGATGAAGTTAGATGGCTGTCAACCCGAACCAATTTTGATTCCGAATAATTCTGTTACAGTAAAAACTTATTTGGTTCAAAGACACTTTTGACTTGCTTATCCTGCTATGCCCTTTACTCCACATAATATAAACTTTCGCGAATCGCGAACGTTTAATTATTAAACTTTAATAAATTCTAACATATCGTAATTACTAAAAAATGCGCTATAAGAGGCGTAATAATATTGCAACGATTGATATTAGTACCGTCATATTAAAAGTCGGCGATTTTGAATTGTATCTTAAGCTGAAAGCAACAGCCGCAAAAAGCGGCTTTCCCGTGTAAACTGCCTAGGAAGTGTGATGCAAATGATTCGGCTGACTCCGACTGGACCGCAAAAATGCGTTTTGTTGATTGCGCGTAAAAAGCGGGCAATAAAACTGTGTCGCGCGATGATTTATTTTTATAGCGGCAATGAAACTGAATAATGATGGAACAATGGCTCGCTGCGGGAACGTAACTCTTCTTGCGGCGCAACTTTTTGCGTGCATCTTCAAAATTTTACGATCTGACCGGAATGCCTTCTGCTCCACCTCGGCCGCACAACTCAAACGCCGGTAATTACCGAGCTATGAAACATTACTTTACATTTTCCAAGTGCGTGTCGCAAGCGTATCACTCGAACATTTTGTTGTTCAGAAATTCGCTGCTCATTACCGGCGCTACGCCCCGAGCTAATTGAAGACTTAATTCTTCGGACGACAGTCGCGGGAGGTCAGTTTCGCGAGAGAAAAAAGCGCACCGCTTTTTTCTCAGACATGTCGCAATTCTTCGTTTGAGGTTGACGCGAACAAAGTCCGAGGCGAAATTTTTGAGATTAACATTTTTTAACGAGGAATGAGGTATTTTAACGGAGTAATTGCGGAAGAATTCGCCTTTTTGCATTTCAAGAGAAAACCCAAAGACATTAAAGTCCATTGCAATTGCACATTACGTGAATTTTATGTTGTATGCGAGTTTGAAAAATTATTGTTCTGCAGAATATAAAAAGAGGCATGTTTTGAACACGAAATAGGTTGAGTAAAAATGCAGGTTGGGACATAACATCAGATAGGAATTTGTTCATTAGTTTGTTGTAACGCGAAAATAATGTCAGCATGTCGGAACGCTGACATTTTTATGGACGGGCATTTTCTTTGTTTTACTTACCATTAGACTATTTTTACAAAGAAAGTTAGAGACAATTTGAGATAATGCATTAATAAAAAATTATATAATGAAAATATTCTCTCTGTAACGTTATACAACGTAGTTTAACGATCTCTTGATGAAACTGAAAGTCGCATAGTCTGAAGTACACAAATCGTAAAACATCTCGGTATTCCGATTTCGGTCTGTTGGGATAATAAAAGAAATTTTTCCTGCCCATTGCGTCGACAGTCTACCTTCACTGTTATGAATAAGTATTTTACTATTCAAATGGCGACTTAATGTATTCCTCAAAAACACTGCTGAAAACGCGTCGGAAAACAATTCAGAATTATTATCCCCGTCAGAATTGCCTTCCCACTCTTGCAGATTACATCCAGACTATTATTTTCACATCATTTCACACCGTTCCACGTGTCTTGCTGCCATGTTCAAACTCTTTCCGGCATCTTCTCAAACTCTTTCCCATTTACCTCGGACCCCTTGCGCCTAACCTCTCATCGTGCCATTAATTCTATTTTCAAACTGCAACCGCAACACTTCAACAATTCTCTTCTTCATTCCCCGCCGTCGGTAATTGCAATCTCCAGCCATACGACAACTCACCCAACTGTACTTCAGAGCGTCGTAAATCCTCAACCTTCAACAACAAAAAACTTCCCTCTTTAGCCACCTGTCGCAATCCTTCCCCTCCCCATCCCTGAAAATGCAAAATAATATTTAAAACCGAGAACTCTAGGTGCGATATGAAAAAAAAAGGAAACGTTTATTGCCGCGTCGTCATTAGGCGTTTGCGCAACCACGGTCATTCATAAAAAACAAAACAATTTCGCCACCTGGCGCGAATCAAGTGCACTTCATAACGGAACAAAAAACGCCGGCGCATCGGCTCTTTTTCGAAAGCGACTCGTCGAGCGCGTAAACGCACGCGTGCGCTGCCGCGGGAATTAGCATCGCCGCGTGACGCAAACCGCTCGTGTGAATGCCCGCGCGAGAAAAACCACCGCCAGACGCAGTTGCAATTTTCGGCCGTGGAAACGCCGCACGATTGCGCCATTCCGGTGACTATTGGGTTCTGCGATAGAGGCGTGGTTTAAATGAAAATGGCCCAGTACGCCAATTTATTTTACTGTTTCTGTTATGATTAAAATGTTTATCGGATTAATTTACCAATACAAAATCTACAAAATTATTGTAGAAAAAAAAGATTGTAAAAAGAATTTTAAAAAATGTGAAAGTATGTGCTGCAAGGAATTAATGGTACCACAAAACAGATAATATTACCAAACAGGTTGTTCGTTTACTATTTCGTTGGCAAATATTACCATTCAGTTAGTAAAGATTGTCATTCAGCTGGAGAATGTTACCATTCAGTTGGTAAACATTTCCATTAGTTTGTAAACATAACTATTCAGTTGGTAAATATTACCAATAAGTTGCAAAATTTTCCTCAAAAGAGAATAAGTAACAAATGTCTGAAATTAATTATTTACCCAATGTTTTCAGTGATGAAAAACGGAGAAGTTGCTATGTTCAGCAAAATCTTTGAGAACAAATTTATTATGCTAATATTTTACATTACCGATTTTGTTCAGTTTATGTACATGACTCAGACCCGAACAATCGCGCTCGAGTTTCGCGCTCGGTCGTTTCGAAAATCGGCCGCAATCGCGCGCCAAAAGTCGTCGCCAGATAACCCGACTTGCGTCATATAAGAGTGGTAGAAAGCCGCGCGGTGTGGACATTGTATGGCCGGAATTAATTAGCTGGCGTTTCGTCAAACCCAGCTCACGTCCGACACGTCGCGTTTAACAGACGGCTTGCCACGAGGTGTACTGTTAGTTTACAGTTCGCGCGCCGAAACGCGCTGGATCGTCCGAGGGAGAGGCCGGATCGGAAATTGCGCGAGCGGCGTAACGAAATCATAACGCGGCCCGTTTCCTCCTTTCCATGAAGCGTCGACTCGGGTTGCGGAATGGAGATTGATGTATCGCGATATAATGACACAAATTCGCGGCGAAATTTCCGGCGTGGGATGTAAATTAAACGGGAGGAAAAATTAAGGAACGGAGGAAAAGTTGGGTTTAAGGGTTGGGGTTAAAGAAAGGATTTTTAAGGATCTTTCTTAAAAAAAATTTGTTTAATTTAATAAATACATATAAAATGTATTAAATAAATTAGTAAATAAATATATATTAAAAGTACGTTTCTGAGGAAACTTAACTAATCTTGCAACCATATTACAATTTATTTTTAAATTATAGCTCTGTGACCCACATCGTGTCTGGAGTGTAAACTGAAAAAGACAAACTTTGTCAAACTTTACCAAATCGTAAAGAATTTAACTTTTCCCGTTTGCCAGAAAAAATCAATTTGATTTCCCTTGCTCACTCATAAAGCAATGTTATTAATCTATCCAATTCCTTACTTCTCCCAACCATTAATTTCTCTCACCAATACTTCACATTATCTCATTTTTCGACGCTTAATAGATAATTCCCTCCCATACAAACACCATAAACGCTGCAATAAATCAATTTGTGACAATCCCCCTCGAACTAACCATTTAACAAAAGCCCATTTTTCCCTTCAACGAAGTAGACCCAACTCCTAATTGATACGCAAACGCTGAGAGTCATTAGGAAGACGATCGCCCGCTGACATCTCGCACGCACTGCGGCCATAACAGAAACGAGAAAGTTCGCTGTCCTTTAATTTCCGTCGTTTAATTTCACGCTAAACGCCGAGGCACGCGAGGGTGTCGCTAATCTCTGAGACTCGCAGTTTCGCAACGCGTCCAATGAAAGCGCGCGCGGACACATCCATTAGCCGCGCGAATGAGTTATCCCGATGCGTCGGCCGCGCGATAAATCCATCGACGTTTTCTCTCCTTTTAATGATGTGAGTCAGTGGAGCACGCGACGCGCCGAATGCAAATCCACATGTCATACGCGTTCCAGATTTAATGCGCGCTGAAATCGAAATCGAAATTAAACGAGAAATCGCGCGACGCAAAAAGGCGCGGGATTTAATTAATGGACGAACGCGGAGGAGTGCTCGTTTGACTGCGACTACAGTGTTGCTCGGGGAGCGCGTTGCGCTGTGGCTGAGTCGCGCGGAAAAATTATGGGGCCGGAGAAGAGGAGTCGAGCGCGGAGAAACGGAGTGTAGGATGCTGTGTAGGGCCGTATAATTAGGGTGCCGAAGAGGAAGGGATTTTTCGGGAACAGAGATTTTTGGTGAGGGGAAGAGTTGAGGTTAACAAGGTTATTTCCGTGTTTTTGAGGGAAAAATTTGAGGGAAAGAAACATTTTGGAGAAATTTTGGTAAAGGGGGGAAATTTATATATTTTTATGTAATATACACTTTGGCCCTTGTAGAAATAAAATATTTGAAAATCTCGAATTTTTTAACATTTTGAAAATTACACTGAGAAAAGTAAGTGGCAAGAAATCACCATTTAAGTGGTAAAATCTTACCATTTGAGTTGGTAAAACCTCACCATTTGAGTTGGTAAAACCTCAAATGATATATTTATTAACATTTTGTTAGTTGGTTCTTATAAAAATGGGTTAATGTTTAATGTTAATGAGTATTTAATTAAACAAATTAATTGTGCAGTAAATTCAAACTATCTAAAACTATAATTTAGCGCTATTAAAAGTTTGCGGTTATGGTTCATGATTTATCAAATTA